>CM017904.1:67034-69534 GCA_008369825.1 Triplophysa tibetana | reverse complement strand
CCTGGGTCGGAGCCCGGAGGCCCCTCGGAAGACGGTGACGGGGGCCGTGGTCCCCGCCGCCGCTGTGGGTTCATTCGGCCTACGACAATGATCCTTCCGCAGGTTCACCTACGGAAACCTCTGGAAGAGCTCTGGGACTATGCTCTCCTATAATACGTGAAGCCCCCTGCCCATTGCTCTTGGGGCTGAAAAAAACATAACGCATCGTGGCGATTAAAAAGTCGGGCACGCACAGCCTCGTGTCTGGTACCGTTGGAAAGGTCTCGGCGAGACCTTTCCAACGCACCAAGTCCCGTCTCTCTAGGACCTTCCTGGCCGGAGATATTAGAGAACCAGCCTGGTTCTTCTGAAAAACCAGCGGGTATTTTCGGATTTGATCCGAGTTCGGTGGACCTTCTCGGCCACAGGGTCAGCTGAGGTCCGCTGACTGGTTTGGGACTTCCATGTCCGAAGACTGGCACCCCTGGAAAGGTCTCGTCGAGACCTTTCCAACGGTACCGGCCACGAGGCTGCGGGTGCCCGGGGGCCGGAGATACGTTTTCCGGTAGCCGGAGCATGTTTGAAGACGCGTAACTCCCGAACGCCTCAACCCTCGGGCTCGAAACGACGTGCTCTGGAAAGGCCTCGTCGAGACCTTTCCAACGGTACCAGCCACGAGGCTGTGCGTGCCCGGGGGCCGGTGCACGGGCCGCGAGTCGCATCCGTTACCTTTTTCTTCCGACGACCGTAGCTCCCGAACGCATCGACCCTCGGACTCGAGGCTTGGACCGTCGGCTCGGACCGTCGGCCTGGACCAACGGTGCGAGCCTCGAGTCTCTAGCACTTTCCTGGAAGAAGTTACAGAGGGGGACCATTAGCACAAAAGTGGCCGAGAATTAAGCGCTTTGGACCGGATACATTTTGCAACATTCACCGGTCCGTATCTCCGGCCTGGAAGGTCCTAGAAAGACGCGACTTGGTGCGTTCGAAAGGTCTCGACGAGGCCTTTCCAACGGTATAAAAAACTTGTCCGTGAGACCTTCCTGGCCGGAGCTACGCCGCCAAACGTAAACCCGCTTTGAAAAACTATCTCCGGCCAGGAAGGTCGTAGAAGGACGGGACTTGGAGCGTTGGAACGGGCTCGACGAGACCTTTCCAACGGTATAAAGAACTTGTCTGTGGGACCTTCCTGGCCGGAGATACTGATTTGTGACATGGTTCTTTTGGGCTCCGCCTCTCCGGCCAGGAAGGTCCTAGAGAGACGGGACTTGGTGCGTTGGAACGGGCTCGCCGAGACCTTTCCAACGGTACCAGCCACGAGGCTCTAGCACTTTCCTGGAAGAAGTTACAGAGGGGGGCAGTCGCACAAAAGTGGACGAGAAATAAGCGCTTTGGACCGGATACAATTTGCAACATTCACCGGTCCGTATCTCCGGCCTGGAAGGTCCTAGAAAGACGCGACTTGGTGCGTTCGAAAGGTCTCGACGAGGCCTTTCCAACGGTATAAAAAACTTGTCTGTGAGACCTTCCTGGCCGGAGCTACGCCGCCAAACGTAAACCCGCTTTGAAAAACTATCTCCGGCCAGGAAGGTCGTAGAAGGACGGGACTTGGAGCGTTGGAACGGGCTCGACGAGACCTTTCCAACGGTATAAAGAACTTGTCTGTGGGACCTTCCTGGCCGGAGATACTGATTTGTGACATGGTTCTTTTGGGCTCCGCCTCTCCGGCCAGGAAGGTCCTAGAGAGACGGGACTTGGTGCGTTGGAACGGGCTCGCCGAGACCTTTCCAACGGTACCAGACACGAGGCTGTGCGTGCCCGACTTTTTAATCGCCACGATGCGTTATGTTTTTTTCAGCCCCAAGAGCAATGGGCAGGGGGCTTCACGTATTATAGGAGAGCATAGTCCCAGAGCTCTTCCAGAGGTTTCCGTAGGTGAACTCTAGCACTTTCCTGGAAGAAGTTACAGAGGGGGGCAGTCGCACAAAAGTGGCCGAGAAATAAGCGCTTTGGACCGGATACATTTTGCAACATTCACCGGTCCGTATCTCCGGCCTGGAAGGTCGTAAAAATACGGGACCCGCTGCGTTGGAACGGGCTCGCCGAGACCTATCCGTAGACACCCGTTTCATCGCTCTAGGACGTTCCTACGCAAAGTTATAAAATTTGTCCGCAAGACGGCACTCTTTTGTCCGGGATTTCTGGACCACTATCGACTGACACTCGAATCATGGTTCTAGCACATTCCTGGAAGAAGTTATTGAGGGCGGAACTCAAACACAAGTGACCGAGAACGAAGCGCTTTTTTCGGACACATCACCACAAGTTCACCGGGCTATATCTCTGGTTCTCTATGGACCACCGGGACGAGGCTTACCTTTTTGGAAAGGCCGGGACTTGGGCTATCGACTGACACTCGAATCATGGTTCTAGCACATTCCTGGAAGAAGTTATTGAGGGCGGAACTCAAACACAAGTGACCGAGAACGAAGCGCTTTTTTCGGACACATCACCACAAGTT
>CM017904.1:57034-62034 GCA_008369825.1 Triplophysa tibetana | reverse complement strand
CACGCACAGGACAGGCACCGTCGATACCGCTTCCAGCACCGAATGGTCTTAGTTGTTTGCCGACATATGGGTTGATGCTGACCAGTGTGTGACGCCGTGACGTGGCTGGCGCCCCCCAGCAGGCCAACGCCCATTAGGTTGAATAAGTTTCGTCCGCTTCCTTCACCGGCCTGGCTGCTGTGCACGGGCCTTGCCGAACGCTCGCAGGATGTCCAATGAGTAGAGAAGAACTCTCCGACTCACGAGACGAGCGAACGCCCGCACCCTGTGACGTCCCATACCCAGGGTTTCCAGGACCCGCTCATTGGCACCGTACCACAGGCCCTGGGCCCCCAGTGGGAACCCGAGCACCTGTACTCCGCTCACTCCCAGCGTCCGGGCAATTGTACTTTTATGGGGGCTGTAGTAACGAACCTTTTCCTTTGCCGCATCACGGAGCGAGTTCGAGTCAAACTCGAATCGCACCGTGACATCAATGGCCAAGGCTTCCAGACCTCGGACGAGCACCAAGTCAAGCCGCCGTGACTCCCCGGAGGCAGTCACAAACGACCATTCCTGATGGACCTCCCATCCAAGGCCTTCCGCCTCAGCCGCCAGAAGACGACAGATCTTGTGGTGCCTCACGAGCCGCATTGACTGCACCCCAGGACACTGTCCTAGGATGTGAGAAGCCGATTCCAACCTGGATGGGCAGAGTCTGCACGATCCCGATTCCTTAGACCTACCTCTGAGAGCCGACTCCGCTGTAGGGTACACGTTAGCCCGCAGTTGCAGCGCTGCTATGAAGCAACGCTCGGTGAAACCCTTATGTGCTCTCAGCCAGCTGTTGCTCACCGGGCAACCCTTAAAGCTGGCAATCCCCTTGCCCTGGACCGGCAGCTCCGTCCATCTTCGGAATTCCTCGGCTCTCCAATCGCACGGCCACGGGCAGGCAGGCGTCAGCGGGCAGGGCTCGTCTCCATTTGCGTTCGCGTTCCACAGTCCCAACTGTGGAATATCATCTTCGCCCCCCCCTGCCCTCAGCCATATGCGCCTGAAATGATCTTTTGCCCAGTCGCTGGTAGCCAATGTTTTCACCACGCCATGAGAGGAAACAGACAACCGTAACCAACGTCTCGCCTGGGTTATCGGGGCTTGTCGGGCGAGCTTGCAGATCCCCAGGCCGCCATCCCGGTTCCTTGCGTATAACAGCCCATCGCACGTTGACGGAGGAAGGCGCAGCCATGCCTTCACCGCGTTCCTAACGATCCCGTCCAGGCGGTCCAGTTTGTCCGACCCGAGTTCGGCATGATCGGCCAAGTAGTGGAGTCGGGGTATCGCGTGCCGATTCAGCAAAGTCACCTTTTGAGAAGGCTTGAGTGGCGCCGCCGCCAATCGTCTCACCCAGTTGTCGAGAATACTGGCCTGTTCCGGCTGCACAATCCCAACCCAAGGATTGCATTGCGCCCCGAGGTACTTAAACGAGTCCTCGAGGCCTGAGAGTTGTAGGGCCGTACCCCCCAGAACCCATGGGGGACAGTTGTTGATCACGTACGAACCGCCACAAGGCCGGATGAGGAAGCCGAAGCATTTCCTCTGGTTGACTTTCAAACCAGTGACTCGACAAAAGGAATCCAACACCGCCAGATGTTTCGCCATTCCCGTCCAGGACCCGCTTACCAGCACGAGGTCATCGGCGAACGCCAGACTCGCCACCGAATGACCTTGGAATCGGTACCCATTACCACCTCCTTCGACTTTATGGATGAGAGGATCCATAGACAGGTTGAAAAGCAGCGGGGAAAGTGGGTCACCTTGCTTAACACCCACCCTCAATGCAATAGCCGGAGTGACACCACCTCCGATCTCGACACGCGTCACGCTGTTCTCGTAGAGATTCTGGACCATCTCTACCATGTGGTGGTCTACACCGATCCCCCTAAGAGCGGCCACCACATGCTCATGGGAGACCGTGTCAAACGCCTGCGAAAAGTCAATCGACACCACCGCGAGTGGGCTGCTACACTCAGACTTGCAATGTCGGATGAGGCCCCGGAGGACCTCGATGTTTTCAGAACATCCGGGGGTGGGACGGAACCCCCTCTGACTAGGGTGGAGCGGGCAGGCCTGAGCCAACCGCTTCGACAGGATCCTAGTAAACACCCGTAAAACCATGGACCCGATAGTGATCGGCCTCCAGTTGCCGACCTCCATCCTCTCCCCTGGGTCCGCTGATTTGGGTAGCAGTATCGATCGACAATTCTTCAGACGCGTAGGAACGATACCAGTGACCCACCACATGTTGAACATACGTGTGAGGGTCTCGCATTCCGGGTCCCATTCCTGGATTGCCTGCTTCGTAATGCCATCGGGGCCCGGGCCGGAATTTCGCTTCACCTGTTGGAGGCTAGCCAGCACCTCCCCTTCCGAGATGAGCCCAGCTAGGTGTTCATTGTTAGCCGGTTCCCCCGCCCTGAATTGACCCAACCCGCGGAAGACCGGCCGGTCTTCCCACTTACGCTTGAATGTCTGATGTATAGACTGCGGCGAGATTGGGCATCTCTTTAACACTCGCCCCTCCAGGATCTCCGCCGCCAAGCGGGTCGGGTCAGTACTGTACAAGTGTTGGCACCTGCGGTAGGCTTCCTTCCGAATCTGACTCTTCCTCCGCCTACGCAGGACACTTCGGGGAACCGCTCTCCTCCTGCGGCGGGAGGTTGCCGGGCTCACTCTTGCTTCCTCAATCAATTCTAGGAGCATTTGGGAGGTAGCTGCTGTGACCAGCGCAGGTATCTGATCACTGCCTTCCAACCAGGCTTTTAGGACCGGAATGTGAACACCGCCCTCGCCCTCTGCCTCAGCCTCCACCTCACCAACCATTACCCGCACAAGCTCTCTCAGACGCTCTCTGAGCTGACTCTCTTGCCCCCGGATTACCAAGAGAGGGTCCGATGTACCCGCTTCGGGCTCAGGCGGCGTCACTCCATCCACAGAGACATCTACACGTTGACGCTTCGACGAGGTCGAAGCGCCTGGGTCGCTATCGTCCGAGATCTCCGCGGTTCCTGCCTCCACCGGTTCCATCATAGGGCCGAACCTAGCCAGTAGATCTGCGGCCCGCTTCCTGTTGCGTACCCCCGGGTGGGCGTGCATCTCGTGGATACTGCAGCCCCTACGCGTCTCAAACGTGGCATCGCATGCTTCACACCGGACGGGGCCCGGGGGCCTCGTCACGGGGTGGCCCCTGCACTTTGGGACGTGGCATGCGATCGATTGAGACCTCGAGGCTGTTTTCCCGCACGAGACACACATGAACCTAACGAGTACAGTGGGGTGCCTAACCGAAGAGTGCGACTTCAGTTGTGGCAACGTCCCCACCGACTGCCCACATAGCACGCAACGATGAGCCTCGAAAGGCAAGCAGATAATCATTCCCCCGGCCGCATCCACGTGGCTGATCTGGGGAGCGACCATGGCAGGGCCGCTCCCAGGCTCGACAGCAGTTTGCACTGCTACCGCAGTTTCTCGGGCATCACCGGTCGTATCGAGTCCAATAGCTGTAGTGCTCAGTTCCCCCCACCGTCGCGCCAGCCCTCTCCCTGATGCGCGTGAGGACCACCGAGCACTCTCGTAGTCGTCCGTCAAATCCAAAGTTGTCATTACCAGGTTGGCCACCGTCGGCACCATACCCCCTGGCCGGGGGGGCATGGAGGGAGTCTTGCAATGATGAGGTCGCGCAACCCCTACGCTTCCTTCCTCATAGCAGCTTGTTTAACCGGGCGTCTGCCATCCGGGATTTGTTCCTACCAACATTCATGGATAGAAGCGTCTGCCAAATGGCAACCATCATTGCCAAGATGGTTAAGGTTAGAACAGCCTGTACCGTCAAGGAGGTCAGCTCTAGCGGTACAGGAGGAAGAGGGCAGATAGGAACAGGCCCCTCCAGACCTCTTGCTCGTCGCAAATATGTAACACGGTAACTGATCGACATTGAGCGGCAATGTGCGACTCATATGATGTCCCAAAGCGCCATAGCAGGTTACGTATTCGGCTGTGTTGCGTGACTGCTACACTCTTAGATTGGAATCAACTCCGTGCCATCGCCTCAGCCTCACCGACCATTGAAACGAACGAGCTCTTTGAAGTAATCTCCGAGCCTGCTCTCTGGCAAGTGGGTTATTAAGAGAGGGAACGAAGGACTCGCTGGGGCTCAAACGGCGTTCCACATCCTCAAGCGCGTATACCTATTACCTTCGCGGCAAGGGCCCTCAATGTTCCCGGGGTGATCTTGAGTACCCACATTGTGGGACTGATAAATGCACGTGTCCCCCATATCCCCGCGATGAGACCAGGTCGACGCTCATTGCATTATCGGCTCAAAAACCACCGTGGTGTTTCCTGTATCAAAGGAACCATAACTGATTTAATGAGCCATTCGCAGTTTCACTGTACCCGGCCGTGTGCACTAGACCTGCCATGGCTTACTCTTTGAGGACAAGCATATGTTACTGGCAGGATCAACCAGGTATCCTCCGGGAGGCCGCGTTGGCGCGCGGTACCTCATAGCGGGTCGAGTCCCACTCCGACGGACGCGGAGGGGGAGCAAGGCGCTAATAGGTGCGCGGTGTGCGCGGGGACTTCCTTCGGTTGCCTCCGGTAGGGAGCCGCGTTAACACACGCGGGGGTACCTCATGGCGGTTTAGCGCCCTCCGACTAAAGCGGGGAGGGTTGGCAGGCCTCCAATAGGTCCCCTTGTGTGGGCGTGGCAACATCCTTTGGCAAGGTGGTGGCCTCGTTATAGAGGCCGTAACAGAGAAATTGATGCTCGGGATCCCGAGGGGCGAGGGCCGCGGCTCAGCGGACAGTAGTACCAACCAGTAGGAGGCCAGCCGAGAACCAGCGCGACGCCCGCACGGTCCCGTTAATGTACACCTGAGACTGACCGGTCGTTTCATCTCCCACGTAGGGGTTTCGGAAGAGCCCGAACAAAGGGGTTCCACTCGAGGCCATGTGCTAAAGCA
>CM017904.1:0-56934 GCA_008369825.1 Triplophysa tibetana | reverse complement strand
AAGACTTAGAAAAGAAAGTGCTCCAAGAGTTTCTTTGGATGTGATTGTGACATGCTCCATATTACCAGATAACAGAAATGGTAGATTTGTTAGAGAACGATACATTGCAAATTATTTCAGTTAATTTAGTTTTGATTTAGCTCATCCCCTAATAAAGGATAATGTAGGCTATATAACTTTTTCATGTGTACATCCATTTTATTTGGCATCGGTAGCACACACTGTGGTTATCTTCCCAAATTCTAGTTCCACTTCACTGGATCAATAACTATAAAGTCTACTTGACATTCATAAAAAAAGTTACAAGACCACAATGGTTTTGGAATATTTTTCTTTTATTATTTTGCTGTTATCACTTGTCAGCTTGGAGCTTTGGAGAGAAAAAAAATATGATGATTAATACATTGTGTTACAGTCATGGTTACAGTATGAGCTGAAGTCACTTCTCTTTCCAGTTTCTGGATTTCCAGTTCTAGTTTCCTCAGTGTCTTTCGTTTAATGTGCATCTCAAGGTCCATGTCCTGCAACTTTCTTTTGTTCACATCAATCTTGAGTTCTGTCAGCTCGATTTGTCTCTTAAGATGTGTTGTGTAGAGATATCTGACAGTTTGTGAATCTGTGAACACCTTTTAGTTAGCAAAGCAACATTTTTGAATTATGTAATTTACTTTAGGGAATCCTCACTATGTTTACCAGGCTGCCCAATGTCAGGATCCTGTAACAAATTATACTTTCTATTAGTACCACTTCCCTGACTTATCTTTTATGAACTTAAAAATGTGTCTATTTCCACAAAATTGACAATACCTCAAGCCTTCTGGAGTCCAGCGACACAGTCTCATCATCGGCAGACGTGCACTCCACTGCTGTAGATGTGGCTTCCCTCTGCCATATTCAATACTTGTATTGATATTTTTGACAGGACATGCAAAGCCTATGATTTAATAGATTCACCGGCGAATCATAGTCTAGTGGCTCCAAAAGTGTAAGGGTGTTGCCAGCCACTGCAAGGTAAGGCAAAGTCACACAGTCCATACACAAAATATATGTGGATTTCAATATTTTCCATGTGCAGTAGTATGGTTATTATGTACCTTGTATGAAGAGGCCAGTATCCCTTGCTATGCCAGAGTCACTGACTGTCCCTCCCTGGATCCCTTCAACCACTGGCTTCCCTGGATTTAACTCCAGGGCCAGCTCCTCTGCTGTGGTGAAGTCTTGGGTTGGAGGGCCACCCCGTACCATATATCACTTTTTTGTATTGCTAAAATCAGCACAGACAATAAAATGTCAGCAAAAATGTCACCTATGTTCTCCGCAAACAAGTCACTTACTAGCCATTAAAATATTAATTTATTTAATCCTGACTTGCTGCAAAAGTCCTTTTTTGCCAGACATGTTTGTTCTTTAAAGGTACAGTGTGTAGGAATTTGAAGGATTTATTTACCAAAATGTAATATATAATACAAAACTATGGTGTGAGTGTTGAATAAATACCTTACAAAATGAACCGAAATGTTTATATTACCTTACAATGAGCCATTGTATGTATATACACCCGCGGGCACACCCTTCCATGTAATATATCAAATTGCACAGCCATGTTTCTATAGTAGCACTACACGGACAAACTGAGCGCGTTTCGTAAAACGAAGAATGCACGGGACTATGTTCTTCTTCGGCGGCTGTGTTTTGAGGCAGCTTGCAAAGCCACAAGATAGAAGGATTAGCAGAAGAAGAGGAAGAATAATAACAAAATTCACTCGTCATGTTTTTATTAGAAATAGAAACGGTTCTTTTGTTGCGATTAGAAGTGAAATTTGCGCTAATGATGGACCACACATACTCTGCACAAGAGCCGAGAGAGCGTCAATCTGTTGCAAATACGATGGAGCAAGGCGAAGTCGAGACAAAACAAAAGAAAACTCGAATAAAGATCATTATGGCTTTTCCCAAATGGAGGGCACTGAAGCAGAAAAGGGTTTGCTAAGCGACGCCGAAGCTGCCAGTTTTCTGCTGGACCGGTAAGTTTGTGTAATTTCCGCTATATAAGTGAACTGTTTGTTTGATAGCTTTAGCTGATAGATGAGCTGAGCATCAAGATGAGTCGCGTTTTTCCTTGTAATTTTTTGCACTTTGTAATTGTACTATAAGTCCTTGTTGCATGGCCGTATGCAAATCAAGTTAGAAATCATGTTAACAATCATAAATTTGCATAAATCGGTGTAATTTATATTATAAAATGCTTAGCTTTCACATCCTCTCTTGTGCCGTCCTCCCGGGTAACGTTAGCTCCTCTGCCCCTCGCTCTGCCTGCATCTCCAGCACCCGTATCTCTCTAGTCTCTTCCTCTCCCTCTTACTACCTGTGGTAAGTCCTCTGATTGACTCCGTGATGAGAAAAACGTCTGCTAAGACTTTCGCGGTTAGATTACACGCCTTTAGCATTAGCAAGCGGTTTCAATAAGCTGTAAATTACGAACAAAGTTACAGTGCCAAAAATGCTATGTATAATAAGCGAATAAATCACTGAGACAATGTTAAACAAGTAACAACAATATTCACTATACATTTAGAGTTAATGATGAATTAGGTAACTTTTATTTATTTATTTTTCTTTGTAAATAAGCCTCGTCACTTGACTTGCAAAGGTTACTCTCTGCTGTCTCAGACGACGACATCTACATTTACATTTACATTTAGTCATTTGGCAGACGCTTTTATCCAAGCGACTTACAGTGCACTTATTACAGGGACTATGGTTATATTCATGAGCCACGTCCGGTTGGTCGAGGTGGTGGTGTCGCAGCAATCTTTAGAGACTATCTTACCGTTACTCGGAGAACAATGCATACATTTAAATCATTTGAAATGCTTGCGTTAAACATAACAGTTCCAAACAAAAGTAAAAAATCATTGGTCTCTCTTACATTGGTTACTGTGTATAGACCCCCTGGGCCTTACACTAATTTTCTGATAGAGTTCGCAGACTTCTTATCGGATCTGTTGGTTAACGTCGATAAAGTACTGATTGTTGGAGATTTTAATATCCACGTAGATAGTCCTAACGATCCATTAGCTGTGGCGTTTAAAGAACTACTAGACTCTTGTGGTGTAACACAATACATCAACAGACCTACTCATCGACTTAATCATACCCTAGACTTGATTATATCTCACGGAGCCGATCTAACCAATATCGATATTATACCTCAAAGCGACGATGTTTCCGATCACCATCTTATAACATGTACACTGCGCACTGCAGAAATCAGTTGTATATCTCGTTATCGACAGGGTAGAACAATCACCTCAACTACTAAAGATAGTTTCGTAAAGAACTTGCCAGATCTGACTCCTCTAATAACCTTTCCAACTAATATAGAATCGCTCGATGACATGATCAGCAACATGGGCACCATTTTCTCTAATACATTAGAAGCGGTCGCACCTATGAAGTCAAAAAGGATTAATGAAAAGATCATAGCACCATGGTATAATAACACCACTCGCGCCCTAAAAAGAGAAACGCGTAAACTGGAGCGAAAATGTAAACAAACCCAATTAGAGGTCTTTAAAATTGCATGGAAAGAGAGTGCAAGCTGTTACAAAAAGGCACTAAAAGCAGCAAAAGCCGAGCACTTCCGTAACCTCATAGAAAATAACAAAAACAATCCAAGGTTTTTATTTAGTACAATTGCTAAACTAACAAACAAACAGACTCCACCTGACCTGGGTATTCCGCCGCACCTTGGTAGCAATGAATTCATGAAGTTTTTTACTGAGAAAATCGAAATAATACGAGACCACATAGCTAAAACCAAACCTCAAAGTGTGACGGAAGAATTAGTCTCACCCGTCAACCAAAAAGAAAAGCTACAGTGTTTTTCTCCTATAAATCAGGAAGATTTAATTAAAATTATTGCAACATCCAAACCGACGACATGCTTATTAGACCCCATTCCGACTACTTTATTAAAAGAGTTACTACCTGCTGCAATTGAGCCCATTTGTAACATAATCAACTCGTCAATTAATCTAGGACATGTCCCAGGACCCTTTAAGCTGGCTGTAATTAAGCCTCTTATCAAAAAACCAAACTTAGATCCCAATGAACTTGGAAGCTATAGACCGATTTCAAATCTCCCGTACTTGTCTAAAATACTAGAAAAAGTAGTGTCAACTCAACTGTGTACCTTCCTACAAAATAATGACATGCACGAAAAGTTTCAGTCCGGCTTTAGACCGTATCATAGCACTGAAACTGCGCTCGTTAGAATTACAAATGACCTTCTTATTGCATCAGATAAAGGTAACATATCACTCTTAGTCCTGCTTGACCTTAGTGCTGCTTTCGATACTGTAGACCATAAAATACTATTAGATCGTTTACACAATTATATTGGTATTCAGGGACAGGCACTACAATGGTTCAGATCTTACTTAACAGACAGATATCAATATGTCCATTTAAAAGGGAAATCGTCATATCTTACGCAAGTAAATTATGGATTACCTCAGGGATCGGTTTTAGGACCCTTGCTTTTCTCCATATACATGCTGCCCCTCGGCAACATTATTAGAAAACATGAAATTAGCTTCCACTGTTACGCAGATGATACTCAGCTATATATCTCATCAAGACCAGATGATTCCTTCAAACTATCCAAACTGGCAGAGTGCATCGAGGACATAAAACATTGGATGACTAGTAATTTCCTTCTTTTAAACTCTAACAAAACGGAAATATTACTTATAGCACCAAAAACACGTAAACAGAATATCTCCGATTACAGCCTGCAAATTGAAGGCTGCACTGTTACTCCAACAAATACAGTTAAAGACCTAGGCGTTATATTAGACGGCAACCTGTCATTTAAAAATCACATCTCAAATATCACAAAAACAGCCTTCTTCCACCTTAGAAATGTTTCCAAGTTACGAAATATTTTATGTTTGCTGACGCAGAAAAGCTTATTCATGCATTTGTGACCTCACGACTTGACTATTGTAATGCTCTACTTAGTGGTTGTCCTGCATCATCGATAAACAAACTACAGTTAGTTCAGAATGCAGCTGCCAGAGTTCTTACTAGGTCAAGAAAATACGATCACATAACCCCAGTTTTATCATCGCTTCACTGGCTACCCATTAAGTATCGTATTGATTTTAAAATTCTTTTAATTACATACAAAGCCTTAAACGGTTTAGCCCCTATTTACTTAACCGAGCTTTTATCACGTTACAACCCAACACGCTCTCTAAGATCTCAAAACTTAGGACTTTTGACGACACCTAGAATAACTAAATCCACCAAAGGGGGTCGAGCTTTCTCATACGTAGCACCTAAACTCTGGAATAGCCTTCCTGATACTATTCGAGGGTCAGACACACTCTCCCAATTTAAATCTAGATTAAAGACACATCTTTTCAGCCAAGCTTTCACTTAATGCATAGTTAATGAACAGCAGCTACGCTAATTATTCTCTTTATTCTCTTTCCGCCTCTGCTTCGGGATGCCCATCCCAAGGTAGGAAGAAGTTCCACCATGTCCAGACGACCGACAGATGCCCATCCCCAATTTGAGATAACGCCAGCTACAGCTGCAGACTGACTGACCATCCCAGCTCCATCTAAGGCAATTCCACCACCAGCCAAGAGAAATATGACCATCGGACCATCCCAGCTCAGACCAATACACCCCCAACAAAGAGCAAAGACGGACTATTTGTCTCATTAATGCTGAAGTTACAATATTTGGTATTGAATGCTAAACTTAAATCACATGTCAGCAGTTTGAGTGCAGCTATGACACGTCAGAGGGGATCTAGCCCTCCCGGTTGAGCCTGGTTTCTCCCGAGGTTTTTTTCTCCATTAATCATCATTGGAGTTTGGGTTCCTCGCCACAGCAGGGCAGTGTTGGCCTGCTCACCGGGAGACTGCATTTATTTATTTATTTAGAAATTATATATTATTCATTAGTATGATCTTACTCGTTGTATAAATACAATGCACTGTGCTGTGTTTTACCTTTTCTGTTTTTCCTGTTTGCCCTGTAAAGCTGCTTTGAAACAATACACATTGTGAAAAGCGCTATATAATAAACTTGAATTGAATTGACAATCCCCCTGGAGCAACATGGAGTAAAGTGTCTTGCTCAAGGACACACTGGTGGTGGCTGCTGGGATCGAACCTGCAACCTTCTGATTGTCAACCCAGTGGTTTAACCCACTAGACCACCATCTCCAATTACGGTTGGAGATGATCTCTGTCGTGTGTCCGTAACTTCAGTCTGTTGTTCGCCTGTGAGACGTAGATTGCAATTATCAAAACCACCGATAATGGCTGCTGTCATTTACGAACCCTTTTGTCCTGTGACGGCAAACGTAGCTTCTCTAATGGGAGGGAGAGGGGGATGCCGGAGCTTTAGGTTGCAATTTCCAACTACGCCAATAGTGGCCTCTGAAACTTACACACAGAACCTTTAAGAGGAATAGATGGATAAAAATAGAGCAAATTATCTGAGTATAGAACACATAAAATCAATTAGAAACAAAACCTACATACAAATAGATAAGAGTAAAAAGATTAAACAGATTATATACATAAAATAAACTAAATAGATGGACATAGTGGGTTAATGTCTGCAATTATTCTTCATGTTAAATGCATGTCCACTGGTCACATTTAAGGCAAAGTATACAATTATTTTTGAAGAAACTCCTTGAATTGTAATTATGAGGGTTTCAGTGGAACACTGGTTATTTGGACTACTTGCACATTCAATCTGTCCGCTATTGTATGCCAGGCATTCTCTCTTTGCTTTATTACAGCAGCTGTATTGCCTTTTTTACATATGTTTACCTCTTCATGCGTTTCTATAAGCTGTTGCTCATTAGGCGAAAAAAATGCTGCACGGGTTTTGTCCATTTTTGCATCGGTGATTCGGTGATCGCTTTAAGAATGCAGTGAACGTGCATATATCCAAACTAAATACACCTGGCTTGACATCCGCGCGTTCTCATCCTGACTCAGCAAACGTGCAACAGATTAAGCCCGGATGCAGTGATTAAAGTAGGTCAAGTCTCGACTGTTCCGTTTTCCTGGCTTTCTTAATTCTACTTTTGTGCAATACCCCCCAGATCTTGACAAGAGTTTCAAACAAAGTTTAACCTGATAGTGGGTCAAGCAGAGATTTCCTCACAAACTATTAAAGAGCTTGTGAGCCTCAGCCATGCCTGTAAAATAGTTATTAAGGTTAGGAGTAGGGAAGGAACTTTAACAGGCTAAAATTCTTTAGTAGAGGATTAAAGTGCTGGAAGTTGACGTGGGGAAAGAGTTCTGTTGCTGGCAATGGATCACACAGAGTAAAGACAATTAATGTGTGTGGAATTCTGGAAGGTTTACAGCAGTGGGGAAACAAAGCGTGTTGCCTCTCCACCACTCAAGAGGACAAGCAGTGAGTGAGATAGAGGTCTCTTTGCAGTACGAGTCAATGTCTGCTTCAATGTCAGCAGTGGGCTGAATTCTGTTCTCCCCTTGACTAAAAGAAGCACCAAGGAGATCCTCAAGAGAAGGCTTTTTGGATGAAGGTGAGACACCCCCACATTTCACTTTCAATGCGACTGCCTGTTGTTGCTTCAGCTAGTGCTCAATCATGTCAAGTGAGTTGTTCCATCGTATTACTACATCCATTATGTATTTATGTATTATTTATCAACTGGCAGGTTTAACATTCCCTGCAACTGGGGTGTGAAAAAACGCTGCTACACGCCTCACTCTACCAAGCAGACTACTGACACTGTTAACCTTCAAAGCTACCTGGGACGCAAGATTTAAGATCTGCCATTTTCGCTCAACTGGATCCGTAGTGGCAGCAGAGCGCAAAGGATGATGGGCACGCATGAGTTGATGGGAATTGTAATTCCTGCTTCCCTCCACTTAATTCCTGCTTCCCTCCACTCACTCCATTTGGCTGAAAAACTTTGTCTGGAATATCTGCTATCATAACGCCATCAGAATGTTATTAAACAAATTTGCCGGCGTTCAGTGTTTTCCTACCCGGTGGAAAACAAGGATGGCAATCGTTTAGTCTACAAGACCCAAACAATTTGACGTTAGTGTTTTTAAGATGCTTCCCCAAGTGACCGGCAACACGTCCAACATGCAGATGCATACAGCACCATCGCAAAATCAATTTAGCTGGAGCACAGAAAACAACCCAACAGCAGCAGCCTAGACTGCCTAGTTTATTCCAAGAAAAGTTTCCAGCGAATTCAGATCGAGCACAAAAAATTGTGAAATTGGAATTTTCATGTCATTGGATATGCGCCCCTTTTCGGTTGTTGAAAACGAGGGGTTCAAATATCTACTTGGTGTGCTCAAGCCCTGTTATACATTACCAAGCCGGGCGCATTTCTCTCCAAATGTGCGACCAAAACAAAGGCCAAAGTAGCGGAAGGGTTGAATCCATCACTATCACCACCAATGGATGGACGTCCGTGCCACAGACAGCTATATGACCATAACCGCACACTATATAACGGGCAATTGGCAAAAAGCAAACCCCGTCCTCAAACACCCTTGGTGTTTAAGAGCAATGAAAGCAACCATCTATCGGGAATACTTAAAGAGGTTGTGATAGATTGGAACATCAGCAGATCCAACGTCCCTGTTCCCGAGACAAAAGACAACGGCAGAAATATTGCCAATCCTGTCGAAGAGGCTAGATTTTCACAGCATATACAATGCTGTGAAAATTGTTAATCTGGCTGCACAGAGGGGGTAGGCATTCACCAGATGTCCTGAATCCTCGGCAGAGTGAGGAAAGTGGTCACATTTTCCACCGGAGCACAATGGCTGCAGCTTTGTTGAAGGAGAAACAGATGATGCTACAGCTGCCCTTACACAATCTGGTCCAGGATGTGGCTACTAGGTGAAATTTGAGCCACGACATGCTCGAGCGCTACCTTGAGCAGCAGGCTCCTGTTTTCTCGGCATTAACAGACAAGAGCGTCAAGAAGAACATTAAAGGCATCGTCACTCTGTCTGATGATGATGTGAAACTAGCTGAGGTCCAGGTTCTTAGACTCTCATGAGCACTGAGCAGATGTCAACGATTTCAATGATCGTGCCATTGAAAGACAAAACTCCTGGCCTCCATGAAGCACAGGACACCACAAGGGTTGGTAAAGTACTGCGAAATGTACGATTTTGACGCGAAACTGCCTAAATATCCCCCTAACTGCCTAATCTTCATCACAGCGTCCGAAAGGTGCCTTTCGCGTCCCCTAATCACCTAACTCTACCGGAGTCTTCCTCGCGTCCATTGCGCACCTAAAGTTGGTAGTTTGACGCCCCTTGTTGCCTATTGATGGCGCTAGGCCGAAAAATGCCTAAACATCCCCCTAACTGCCTAATCTTCATCACAGCGTCCAAAAGGTGCCTTTCGCGTCCCCTAATCACCTAACTCTACCGCAGTCTTCCTCGCGTCCATTGCGCACCTAGAGTTGGCAGTTTGATGCCCCTTGCTGCCTATTGATGGCGCTACACCGCGAAAGTGCCGAAACGCGCCCTGGTGGGGTATCTGACAAAAAGTCGTCGGATATGAACGCCGACCGCGCCAGGCGGTGTGCGGGCACTCAGAGGTCCAAGCGAGCCATCGATATGTACGAAAAATAAGGAAAATATTTAACTTCGCGTCTCGACCTAGCCCCCTCGGTATGTTGTCGAGGGCCACGTGACGCAACTTTCTGTTAAGTTTCAGGCTCCTGGGGCCTGCGTGGGCCGTACGGGAGCCTCTGACACCCGCAACCTATCCCATTCATTTTCATAGGCTCATGATGGACACAGCCGCAGAATGGACCGATTGGCCTAATTTTCACGTATGTGGCTTGTCACAGGCCCCCGGGTCGGGTCTTGGAGTTCCGCGCCCCTCCGACCTATTTGACCGCTCGGTTTGCCAGAAAAGACACCGACAGCCTACAAATAGGCTACTAATGTAGGCTCTAGAATACAGGGGTCAAAAGGTCACAGGGCCTTGATGTTCGTCAAGGTATACCATGGTGGTCCCATGAACCTTGACAGCGAGTGTGGTCATTCTAGGTCACTTCTAGGTGCTATTTTTGTGAAAAAAGATTGAACCTCACTCTGGTTCATTTTGCCAATGAAAGAGGCTCTTTGTGTCTTTCAGTCGAAGAGGCCTGATTGAGAGATTTCTGTGAAACACCTGAATAATGATTGCTTTGGCTCTAGAAAGCCGCCCTTTCGGTATGTGAAACAGGGGCCTACAGACTACCAGAATATAATTTTGGGGGCCTCTAGAGACCCCTTGGGCCCTACGGGGGCCGCTGACACTCGTAACCTACCCATTCATTTTCATAGGCTCATGATGGACACTGCCAAAGAATGGTCCGATTGGCCCAATTTTACATACGTGGCCCGTCACGGCCCCCGGGTAGGGTCCTGGAGTTCCGCGCCCCTCTGACCTCGTTGACCGCTCGGTATGGCCGAAAAGGCACCAACAGCCTACAAATAGGCTGCTAATGTACGCTCTAGAATACAGGGGTCAAAAGGTCACAGGGCCTTGATGTTCGTCAAGGTATACGATGGGGGTCCCATGAACCTTGACTGTGAGTGTGGTCATTCTAGGTCACTTCTAGATGCCATTTTTGTGAAAAAAGATTGAACCTCACTCTGGTTCATTTTGCCAATGAAAGAGGCTCTTTGTGTCTTTCAGTCGAAGAGGCCTGATTGAGAGATTTCTGTGAAACACCTGAAAATGTTTGCTTTGGCTCTAGAAAGCCGCCCTTTCGGTATGTGAAACAGGGCCTACAGACTACCAGAATATAATTTTGGGGGCCTCTAGAGACCCCTTGGGCCCTACGGGGGCCGCTGACACTCGTAACCTATCCCTTCATTTTCATAGGCTCATGATGGACCTGCCACAAAATCCAGGGGTCAAAAGGTCACAGGGCCTGGATATGCAAAAAGTTTGACCGTGAGGGGCTCCCCTATCGGGATCTCGAGTTCCTTGTCTCTAGACACTAACCTAGACCCCTTTTCTTCCTGGAATTAATGCCAATCCCTTAGCCATCCCCCTTATCCATAGAGAACAATGGCAGGAAGAGAGATGTATGAAAAAGAAAAAATTAATAGAACGTCACCAACTAGCCCTTTAGGTATGTCGTTGAGGGCTACTAGACGCAAGTTTCTGCAAAGTGTTGGGCTCTTGGGGCCTGCGCTGGCCGTACGGGAGACTCTGACACGCACAACCTATTCAGGTGTGCTCATAGGTGGCTATGTACGATGACCCCAGAACTGACCCTGGAGGTTCAAATGACCCCAATTCAAATTCTATATCTAGTCAAGGCCCCCTCATTCGTTTCTTAGCATACGGAGTGCGTACGGCCACGTTATTGCTATATTGCCCGTTTTGGGGTTCATGGAGATATTAATTTTTTGGGAATATTTTATGTTTTGCTTAATGATGTGAAGGACTAGTATTCGAAGCCCCAAAGCTTTTGCACAAAATTAAAGCATAAATATGAATAAAACCTGGGCAGAGACATAATTCTGTCAAAAGTCCACTTTAATGCAAAATAAGCATTTAAACAGCCTGAATTGTGTAATATATCTTCATGGGGTGCTTCTAGAATGCATATCTGTGAGATTGTCACACGAAAACTGTTAAAAGTCTAAAATGAACCTTTTGAGGCAAAAGGCCCATTGAGAACAACAGGAGGAACAGAGATGTATGAAAAATAAGGAAAATTTTATCTTTTCGTCTCGACCTATCCCCCTCGGTATGTCGTCGAGGGCCACGTGATGCAACTTTTTGTTAGTTTTCGGGCTCCTGGGGCCTGCGCGGGCCGTACGGGAGCCTCTGACACGCCTACCTTATTCTGGTGTGATCATAGGTGGCTATCGTATGATGACCCCAGAACTGACCCTGGAGGGTTCGAATGACCCCAATTCAATTCTATGTCTAGTCGCGGCCCCCTCATTCGTTTCCTAGCGTAACGAGTACGTACGGCCACGTTATTTGCTATATTGCCAGTTTTGGCTCCATGTGACACGTTGATTTTTTTGTGATTTATTTCGAGCACTTGCCCTACTGTGAGGGCTATGGGCTTTGAATATGTGTTGCTTAATGAGGTGAAGGACTAGCATTCGAAGCCACAAAATAAAGCATAAATATGAATAAAAACCTGGACAGAAACATAATTCTGTCAAAAGTCCACTTGTATGCAAAATAAGCTTTTTATCACCCTGAATTGTGTGATATATCTTTATAGGTTCTTCTAGAATGCATATCTGTGGGTTTGTCATAGGAAGTTGTTTAAAGTCTTAAAATAGGACATTTAAAGTATTGTCCAATGGAAGCCTACGAGGTCACTGTCAAATAAGTTATGACTGTCACTTCCGGTGTTTTGATGACTCACAGGAAGTCCCAGTCGTAGCTTATTTGACGGTGCCCCCATAGGTGTCTCATGGACACACCATTTCTATGTTTTGAATGTACACTTTGTCCATTATTTACCTATGAGGGTCCCATTACTGTACATGCCACACATAACTTGTTTGACAGGGCTTGTGACAAAAAATGTATGTCTTTAAAAGTTTTAATCATTATTTGAATAAAAATGTCAAACTTTATATACATCACAAATGTACATAATTTTTAAATGTGATAGACATTCAAAAAAAAACAATCAAACAAATAACTTGATTGTCAGGGCTTCCATAGGTAAACGATGTGCTTTCCTGTGGCTCAGTGGTAAGACCATTGCGTTAACAACGCAAGGTTGTGGGTCGATCCCAGGGAATTGCAAACACCAATGTAAAATCTATAGGATAAAGCATTGCAAGTCTCTTTGGATAAAAGAGTCTACCGCATGCCAAAACTAAATGTGAGATACATATTTACAAAAGTAAAAAACAAAAAGTTATAAAATAAGAAAGAAAATCCACAGCAAACGAAAACAAACATATATAAACTATAAAGTAAATGAAAAAAAATAATCAAAACATGCAAACACAGCAAACAAAACATGCAAACAATTTAAAATAAACAAATATACACAAATGTATTAAAAACATTAATATTAAAAGCATTCGAATGAGTTGAGGTTATCTACATTTAAGTGTCTCCAGTCTCCAAAAATTCAGCAAACTGGTGCCAGTCATCCCCTGGAAAAGAAAACATTTGCTTAATGTCTGGTGAATGAATGGAGACTAACTACTTATGGCCCAAACATTCAGCCTCTACATTGTACGTCCAATGGGGGGTTTGTATTGTGTTCTTGGTCAGCCAAGTCAAGGATTTCCTCTGTTAAAACAAACAGTCAGTGTTAAGATATACATTTATGATACAGAGATGTATCATACAAAGTCAGTCTTAAGATCACCTACCCAGTAATTGGAATAAATCCTCCTCATCCGAGGCTGCCAATTGCGTTGTGACTGGCACCAGGGCCTCGGCGCAGTCCAGCGAACTCCTCATTGCAATTTGAGGATTGGACGACCTCAAATTCCCGCTGCTGGATGGCAACATCTGATTTCAAGGTTCTCAACGAGACTGGTAACCTCACAGGCCTTGAGATCAAAGAACAGTTTTACAATGTTGTTAAAAGTTTGAAATAAAGTTATTACAATTACAGTCTAATAGCCCTTAAAATGTGCTTACTGTTAGATTTGCATGAGACCTTCTGATGTGCTTCTCGCTAAACACAAAGGTCTTCATGCAAATTGGACATTTAAGGTCCCTTAGTTTTGTCCTTCCATTTCCTAATTTTAGTAAAATTTGGCGCTCCACCGTGTTGAGAACTCCATGTGTAGTCAGGTGGTGCCTAAGGTGAAGGACTTGGGCGGGACACAGCGGACAATGTAGTGTAGACATCTCAGATAAAAAACTTGTATGAAGAGCATGCATGTTTTAAAGGGAAGACAGACAAAGGATAATTAATGAGGACCAGGTGACAACGATCAAGCACTAATGGAAGGCCCAACTACTTACTGTGAGCCATAATGCACATGATTCTGAAGGGATGTGCCTCTTACAGCTTTCCTGTAGCTCAGGGGTATGAGCATTGTATTGAGATGGTGGTCTAGTGGGTTAAACCACTGAACTGGTAAATCAAAGGTTGCTGGTTCGATCCCAGCAGCCACGACCAGTGTGTCCTTGAGCAAGACACTTTGCTCCAGGGGGATTGTCCCTGTAATAAGTGCAATGTAAGTCGCTTTGGATAAAAGCGTCTGTCAAATGACTAAATGTAAATGTAACAACACAAGGTCGTGGGTTCGCTCCCAGGGGATTGCAGATACCTATGTATAAATGTATAGGTCATTGCAATGTAAGTCGCTTTGGATAAAAGCGTCTGCCAAATGCATAAATAGGTATATAACGGACACAGCATTTTTAAGCTAAATAAACGTCTTGGAACGCTATAATTAATAGGTATATGACCATTCAAAAACCACAACAAGAATGTTAAAATGCAATCACCAAAGTTTATTAAAAATCACAAACAAAATATAGCACTTATAAACTCTTTACATATAAATAAGAATAAATCAGGTATTTCACAAAAGAGCAGAAGGTAAATATCGAACAATGAACAAAATAATAAAACAACATTATTTAAATAAAGTTCACTTTTTGTTTTTTTCTCTCCATCGGTCCATGCAATGCTTGGCAGTTTTTCTTTGTTGCCTCTGTTGCCCCATTCCAAAGAGTGTCAGAGACCGTGATAAGACAGTTTTTTTTACTTTGATTGGGGACAGCTGAGAGACAGACAGGTTTTTCTTCAATGCTGACCTCATCGGAGTCAACAAGACGACCGGTCTCCTTAGGATCTCCCTGCCCTGCCTTGACTCCTCGCCTTGGGTCTTGTCTCTGGTAGGCTTGTAAATTTTCTCGGCCTCGCCGTCATCGCCTGCCCCAGCCCCCTCAGAGTCACCCTGTCAAAAAAAATGGCAGAAGCAAATTAGACGCTGTGACACAAATCAGAAAAGCACCGTAGAGTCTGTTTGGTTAGAACATGTCAATTCACCTGGCTATTCTCTAAACTGGACACGCCCGACTCCTGGAATGTGACGCTCGTCTCTTCTGGGCTGGTACTGCCGAAGGTCAGTTCGGGCTCCTCCGATTTGCGCTTCACACGGCATCGTTTCTTTGTGGCGACCTGCCGTTTGCGTTTCGTCGTGGTTTTCGGAACACCTTTTGATGCCGGTGACCTCTCCGGACCCTCAAGTGCTGCCTCGAACAGCTGTCTATGTTCTATCGCCTGCTTGGCAGTGAGGTTGGTGACATAATACTTGTCAGCCGTTCGGACATCGTGGCACATGAATTTGGGATCTTAAGACGGTTCTCCGGATTGTGCGTGAACTTGGCCTGGAAAAGAAAAAAAAGAGTTTGTCTCTTAACCGTATGTCAAACAGAAAGGCTCAGAAACGTGCTTCACACATTTGTCATGGATTATTTCAGCGCTTACATGACTGGCAATTGACGTTCTAATATCCGTGAAGGTCGGACATCCCGGCAGGCCCATCGTCTTCCACGCCTCTTGGAAATAGTTATTCAAGTTTTTGCACGGGTTCGGCGTGGAGACAAAGAAGAAGAACTTTGCTTCTTTGCCGCCTGGGAGTTGGTCCTTCACGTCCAGGAACTGCATCGCCCACTGGTACTCCTCCTCTTTCAGGACGATTTGAGCCGGGCCGTAAAGCTCATTTGTCTTGTGGGTCTGTATCTGCGGAGACATAAATACAAAAGACGCTTCAGCACGGGTAACCACACGGACACCAAAGGAGAGTAAAAATGTCAAACACTCACGTTAATGAGAAGGGCATTCTCCGTTGATGACTTCTTTGCATCCTTCAGCTCCTGGATTGTCATATTCTGAAACACCCCCCCTCTGTGCCCAAACACAGATGAAAGGAATGCCGAGAACACTCCGTAGAACTTCCACTGGTTTTTGGGGCAGGGGTCCGTCTCCAGGAGAGCTGAACACACGAGAGAGTAAAGAGAAGTTAAAATTGCACACTTTTTTTCATTTGACACTGTTTGAAATTGTTCAGTGCATACACAACTAACCAAGTGCTTCGGGAATGCACATTTTTGCCTTGTTGCGGCATTCTAATAGCAAAGCCTTGCTAATCACCCTCTCCTCCTTTGCAGCTTTCACGTTTGTCCTGTGCATGGCCACTCCCCTCTTAAGAGATTTCCTCAGGCCCTTCATCTCCCGCTTTAAGCCGACCATGACATTTTTGCTCAAGCGCGAAGACTGAGGAGGCGTCTCCATGATGAAATCAATGAACTGGGCCACGTTGTCAACGTAGTGCTTGATTGTAGTCTCAGTCACTCCGGAATTAAGGAGGGAAATTACCCAACTGCACAAAAACAAATTTGGCAAAACATAACTGCGGGCTCTACAAACATCTATTTCTCAATCAACAGACATTGTTTAGAAGAGAACTGGCTTCTTTGAATTTTGATAGTTGGTGGATCGTTAGATAGAGCTCACAGCGGGTGATCGGTCAGAATCACGCAAGATTTCATCATTGGAAGTATTTATTGGATTTACAACTGCAGGATTGAAATGTACATTGATGTGTGTGTGGTTCTGAAACAATAATGAAGTGAAAACAAACATAATTAGTTGAATGAAATGAATGATTATCATGCAACAAACCATTATTTGTATTAACTGTATCCTATTCTAACAATACAGCAGAAATAAAATACAAGAATATTTATTTAAACATGACCGAAACTGGCATTAGAAGAATGAGAGGCTGTGCAATGGTTCTAGGCTGCTATAACTATAACAACGAGAAACATAGACCATTCGCTGTACAAAGCCTCCCTCTGCTGGTCACATAAATAACTACAACAGGCCGCTCTGGTGACGACCAGTGTTCATGCGGACAGTGCGTGCTATATAACCAATTAACTGGATTAAAGGCGAATATCTCTGCTATAGCTTACAAACTATGCACAGAGGGTGCATAACTGGTATTCTACAGCGTGTAACAAAGGAATAATGCCCGAGTACAGACTTATACATTTTTACATAGGAAGAAGCATTACAACGCAAAGCCAGATATTAGCAGAGAAAACCTGAGCTTAAATTAGCAACAGTAAACTGACAAACACTACCAATCCAGCATCAGCAATGACAGTAAAGGAACAACAAAATACAGATTCTTACTTGTAAAGACGCACACAGGATAAGGCAGTTGTATCAAAACGGGTTTTAAGTCCGTGCAGTTAGCGTGTACTACTGGCAAAGTCTCGGACAGAATGCTACCAGCGTGCAGCGATCCTGAGGCAACTTGTGATTGGCTAAGAGTCCAGGTGAAGCAAGTAATCTTCCCATAGGAGAGAGAGAGTCACAGTAAAGTGTGTGATGCTTAGCGGCCACGAGGGGGCCTTTTTTACAGACATAAAAAGTTACAGTAAGGAATAGACAAAAACTGAACTTACGCATGTATCCTTCTGGTCTCATTTAGAAAGACCAAATTGGAGAGATTCGACTTTCCCTCCACCATGAAAGCAAGAACATTCTTGATCCTATATATTTTCCCGCTTACATTCTCCTTCAGCTTCCTTGTAGGATCCGGACCCTCCTGAAAGGCCTTTAAGTTTTCCAGGACCTCATCTGCACAAAGAAAATATTGTACTTTATCTACTTATGAGGGCATATCAGATAAGTTATAAAAGTACATCAGAAAACGGCTAAGTCAAAAAACGCATCCTGTTCATAAGCTATTCGATGGGGTGTAAATAGGTAAATAATGGACACACCATTATTAAGCTTAATAAACATGTTATAACGCTGTAATTAACTGTGGTATATAGTCCATTATCTACCTATTTCAGTAAGATCAAATAATTAACACATATAAAAACTTAAAAATGTAAGTTTCCTCACTCAGTACAGTCACGTGGTCTGGGAAATGAGGTGGGCTTTTTGCAATATCTCTCTGAGATGCTGAACTTTTATCTCCTTCCATGGCCTGCTGGCTGGTTGTAGGCTCGCAGATATCCTGGGAAAGAGGGCTTTCTTTAGGTTCGGCAGGTAAATCTTTCTTTTCCCCATCTTTGGTACCGAGAGAGGAGAGGAGACTTTTCGTGACACGGCTTATCCTTCCAGCATCTCGAGGAGCTCCAGATGTCCTCTTCTGCAGCCTTCTGTAACGCTGGGTGATCTCACGCACAGTGTCGGTCAATGTGTCCACCTGCCTGTTCAAGTCAGCTATCTTCTCCTTCAGCTTTTGGCAACGTGGGTTGCTACACACATCCCCATCTTCCTCATCAGAGCTTTGAGGGACTATGGGATCTTCCAGTTGATACAATTGTTCATCATAAGTTTGTAGGTCTAAGGTGGAGACCATCGGAACCATCGGATTTGACTCCCTGAGCTGAGCCAATTCTTTCAGGATCTTCCTTCTCTTGACTTCCTTCAGAGCGTCCTCCTTCGCTGCACTGGATAGCTCCGTGTGGACACTAAGGTGCCGGTCTAATCTAGAGGAATCCTTCCCACAGCCCGGAATAGGGCAAATACCCTCACGGATGTTCACCCGTCCAGACTCCATTGACAGCAGAAGTTCTCTCCACAGTATTTTTCACCCTGTGGAACACCACGAGGTGCTGGCTAAGCCTAGCGTACATCCTGGAACAAATCGGGCAGCACACAACAGGCATGATAAACCCAAAATCAACTAAATGAGCAGCAAAACAACGAAACTAGCAGCAGCGATGCACCTTCCAAAAGTCTGGGAACACTGTGAAGCTGTGATTAGAGGCTTTGTATAATATACAACTCCTTTATGATGCATCTTACTTGAAGTTGTAACAGGGGGCGTGGAGGTATACTTTCAAGTAAGTCAATGTGCAATGCATGCAATCTTACTTGAAGTTGTAACAGGGGGCGTGGAGGTGCAATGCATGTAATCTTACTTGAAGTTGTAAGAGGGGGCGTGGTGGTATAATTTCAAGTAAGTCGCAGTGTAATGAATCTAAGTGAACCCCATCAAATAAGTTACGAATGTATATGCCACAGATAACTTATTTGACAGGGTCTCCATAGGTAAATGATGGACAGACAGTTGTAAAGCTTAATAAACGTGTTATAATGTTATAATTACCAGGTAATAACACATATGCATTGTCCATTATTTACCTATGAGGTCCCCATTAAATAAGTTAGGAATGTACATGCCACAGATAACTTATTTGACAGGGTCTCCATAGGTTAGTAATGGACAAACCGATATTAAGCTTAATAGACGTGTTATAATGCTGTAATTAACAGGTAATCAGTCATCACTAAATGGCTGGTTGTCTGAGTGGTGCCTGCAGAATAATATAGATTTTATAAATAACTGGAAGAGTTTTGAGGGCAGACCTGACCTGTTGAAACGAGATGGTCTCCATCCCTCCTGGGATGGGGTTTCCCTCCTCTCTAGAAATTTGGCACACAGTCTTAATAATGCTAAAGTCTGACTACATAGGGCCCAGGTCAGGAAGGAGACTGAATGGCTTAACCAACTGTCTGCTCGCCGTCTCGCGTTATAGAATACACAAAATATGCAACATGTAATAATCCCTTCTTACAAACAACATAAAATAGAGATTGTGTCTGTCCCCCGGATTAGATTAGATTTTAGATTAGATTAGATTAGATTCAACTTTATTGTCATTACACATATACAAGTACAGTGTAACGAAATGTAGTTTAGGTCTAACCAGAAGTGCAATTAGCAAGTGCAGATATACAGTGTGAATAAATACAGAATACAATTTTAGGGAAATACTATACAAATGTTGTACGAAAAATATGACAGTCGGTATGTACTATGAACAATATATACAGAAGGCTATATACTGTGAACATTAATGTACAGGTGGTTATGAACAGATAACAATATAGACAATACAAAAGTGCAAGTGACTTGAGTGTGCATTAATTACAGACATTAGCTATTAAAGTTACAGTGCAGTAGATGAGTTAATGCGGTTATTAAAGGTACAGTGCAGTACATGACAGTTGTTGAAGTTATAGTGCAATACATGAGTAGATGCAGATAATACAGTTACAGTGTATTAGATGAGTTAGTGCAGTTATTGAAGTTACAGTGCAGTATATGCGTTAATGCGGTTATTAAGGTTACAGTGCAGTAGATGAGTTAATGCAGTTATTGAAGTTACAGTGCAATAGATGAGTAGATGCAGTTAGTTATGCAATAAATGCAATAGATGAGTTACAGTGCAGTAGATGAGTTAATTCAGTTATGGAAGTAGTTTATTAGTGCAAATGAGCATTCAGTGTAATATTCCTGGTGTGCAAGTGAGCAGTATAGAGTGGAAATGATGCTATGTGTGTGTAAACAGTCCGGTAGAGCAGATAACATGAAGTACTGGTGTGTACAGTTCAGTCATGGATGCAGCCCTGTTATGCAATGTAAACAATGTAGTAGCAGCATTAAAGTTAAAGTTATGAGGGTTAGTGGAATCAGTGGGGAGCAGAGTTCAATAATGAAACAGCTCTGGGAAAAAAGCTGTTTCCTAGTCTGCTGGTTCTTGTCCGGAGGCACCTGAAGCGCCTACCGGAAGGCAGGAGAGTAAACAGTCTATGAGCGGGGTGAGAGGAGTCCTTGAGAATGCTGCGAGCTCGACGCAGACAGTGTTTCCCCTGGATGTCCTCAATGGAAGGGAGTGTAGTCCCTGTGATGCGCTGGGCTGTTTTCACCACCCGCTGCAGTGCCTTGCGCTCAGCAACAGAACAGTTCCCGTACCAGACTGTGACACAGTTGGTTAGGATGCTCTCTATCGTGCAGCGATAGAAGTTCACCAGGATAGTTGAAGACAGTTGGTTCTTCTTCAGTGTCCTCAGAAAGAAGAGACGCTGGTGAGCCTTCTTGACCAGGCATGAGGTGTTGGTGGTCCAGGACAGGTCCTCCGAAATATGGGTCCCCAGGAACTTAAAACTGGAAACACGTTCAACAGCCATCCCGTTAATGTGGATGGGGTCGTGTGTGCCTCCTTTCGCCTTCCTGAAGTCCACGATGATCTCCTTTGTCTTGGAGGTGTTAAGGAGCAGGTTGTTGTCTGAGCACCATGTGGCCAGGTGCCGTACCTCCTCCCTGTAAGCAGTCTCATCGTTGTTGCTGATGAGACCAATCACTGTTGTATCATCTGCGAACTTGATGAAGGAGTTAGATCCATTCACAGGCCTGCAGTCGAGTGTGAAAAGGGAGTAGAGAAAGGGGCTCAGTACGCAGCCCTGTAGTACACCAGTGTTGAGGGTGATGGTGGTGGAGCAGATGTGGCCTAACCTAACAAGCTGAGGCCTGTTCGTCAAGAAATCCATAATCCAGTTGCAGGTTGAGTTGTTAATGCCTAGGTTTCCAAGTTTGCTGATTAGCTTGGAAGGGATGACGGTATTGAATGCAGAGCTGAAGTCTACAAACAGCATGCGTGCATAAGTGTCCTTATTATCCAGATGTGTGAGCACGGAGTGCAGCGCCATTGACACTGCATCATCTACGCTCCTATTGCTGCGGTAGGCAAATTGGTATGGGTCCAGTGTGGATGGTAGAGAGTCTTTTAGGTGTGACAAGACCAGCCGCTCGAAGCACTTCATAACAATGGGTGTGAGTGCTACAGGGCGGTAGTCGTTCAGGCATGTCGGGCTGGAATGTTTTGGAATGGGAACAATGGAGGTGGATTTGAAACATGCTGGAACCACTGCTTGGGCGAGGGACAGGTTGAAGATATCCGTGAAGACCCCAGCGAGCTGCTCCGCACATGCCCGGAGTACGCGACCAGGGATGCCATCAGGGCCAGCAGCCTTACGTGCGTTTATCCGGCTTAGTGCAGTGTAAACATCTGTGGAGTTAAGTGTGATGATTGGGTGATGATTAGCAAACATAAGATATTGCGTAAACCTCTTGAAAGTAATTTAATAAACGTTAAACAAGTTAAACATGAACAAAATACAGATAATCAACTGTTACGACTCGGATTGCTTAATATTAGATCTCTCTCAAATAAAGCACTTTTTGTTAACGATATGATAACCAATCATAAAATAGACATGCTTTGTTTGACAGAAACATGGCTAAAGCCAGATGATTATATTACTCTAAATGAATCCGTTCCTCAAGACTATTACTATAAACACGAGCCTCGCCTAAAAGGTAGAGGGGGAGGTGTTGCTGCACTTTACAATAATTATTTTATCATCTCTCAGAAGTCTAAATTTAAATACAATTCTTTTGAAGTCTTGGTACTTCACGTATCGACACCTAATACTAAGGACAAAACGTTTTTAAATTTTATTCTAGCTATTGTATATAGGCCTCCAGGGCACCACACAGATTTTATTAAAGATTTTGGTGGGTTCTTATCAGAACTAGTACTGGCCGCAGATAGAGTCCTTGTCGTCGGTGACTTTAATATCCATGTAGACAATGATACAGATGCCTTGGGCATGGCTTTCAAAGACACTCTTAACTCCATGGGCGTTAGTCAACATGTGTCAGGACCCACTCACCTTCGTAATCATACTTTAGATTTAATACTTTCTTATGGTATAAATGTGGACGATGTTAAAATCGTTCAGCAGAGTGAAGACATTTCGGATCATTGTCTGATATTATGTTTGTTTCAATGGCCTACGGCTGCAAATCAAACTCCTTGTTACAAATATGGTAGAACGATTACTTCAACTACCAAAGATGCGTTTCTCGATAATCTGCCTGAATTGTCTAAAATATCTAGCATGTGTGAAAATGTTGAAAATTAAAAATAGCCGCCCAACACCGTGGTATAATGAACACACTCAGACTCTAAAGAAAGCGTCCCGGAAAATGGAGCGCAACTTTAAGAAAACTAATTTAGAGGTATTTCGTATAGCATGGAAGGATAGTACTCGAAAATACAGGAATGCCATAAAAACGTCTAGATCCGCCTACTTTTCATCACTAATAGAGGAAAACCATCACAACCCTAGGTTTTTATTTAACACCGTGGCTAAATTAACAAAAGATAAGTCGTCAGCGACGTCAGATTCTGATTATCAGCATAACAGTGATGAATTTATGAACTACTTCACTAGTAAAATCCAAGATATAAGAGAAAAAATTATAACAATGCAACCTGTAGTGAAACCCGCTGAACAAACTAACTACAGCGCCCCTAAGGAGAAATTGCAATTATTTTCTACAGTAGATCACGATGAACTGTCTAAAATCATTAGATCATCTAAATCAACAAAATGCATGCTAGACCCTATACCTACAAAACTACTGAAAGAAATGCTCCCAGAAATTATAGATCCTCTTCTTAGTATTATTAACTCATCCCTGACATTAGGACATGTGCCTAAAGCATTTAAGGTGGCTGTTATAAGGCCTCTTTTAAAAAAAACCAAACTCGACCCTAAAGAACTAGGGAATTACAGGCCTATATCGAATTTACCATTTATATCTAAAGTTCTGGAAAAAGTAGTTTCAACTCAATTATGCTCCTTCCTCCAAAGGAATGACATTAATGATGAATTCCAGTCTGGATTTCAAGCATGTCACAGTACAGAGACTGCTTTGATCAGAGTTACAAATGATCTGCTTTTAGCGTCTGACCGTGGCTGTATTTCGTTATTGGTGCTGCTAGACCTCAGTGCTGCATTTGACACCATTGACCACAGCATACTTCTACATAGACTCGAAAATTACGTCGGCATTAACGGAATAGCATTGAAATGGATTAAGTCTTATTTATCTGACCGTTTTCAATTTGTAGCAATAAACAATGAGGTGTCCCGCAAATCACAAGTCCAGTACGGTGTACCACAGGGCTCAGTTTTTGGGCCTCTGCTCTTCGCATTATACATGCTACCTCTAGGAGATATAATAAAGCGACACGGAATTAGCTTTCACTGTTATGCTGATGATACTCAACTTTATATTTCCTCGAAGCCTCATGAAACCCAGCAGTTTCATCGAATAAAGGATTGCATAGTTGACTTAAAAATGTGGATGAGTAACAATTTTTTACTACTAAACTCGGACAAAACAGAAGTGTTACTTACTGGACCGAAAACCGCTATACGTAACAACCAAGAATACCGCTTAACGATTGATGGATGCTCCATAAAATCCTCGTCATCAGCTAAGAATCTTGGCGTTGTATTCGATAGTACTCTGTCATTTGAAAGCCATGTCGCCAACACCTGTAAAATTGCATTTTTCCATTTTAAGAATATATCTAAACTACGTCATATGCTGTCACTGTCAGATGCAGAGAAATTAATTCATGCATTCATGACATCAAGACTAGATTATTGTAATGCACTTCTAGGTGGATGCCCTGCAGGCCTATTACAAAAACTGCAACTTGTTCAAAACGCGGCAGCTCGAGTTCTTACACGTACAAAAAAGTATGAGCATATAACCCCGGTTCTGTCAACCTTGCACTGGTTACCTATAAAGCATCGCATTAACTTTAAGATCTTGCTTATTACCTATAAAGCCCTACATGGTCTAGCGCCGCAGTATTTGAATGAACTTCTATTGTATTACAGACCTCAACGTACATTACGCTCTCAGGCGTCCTGTCAGTTGGTAATACCTAGAATTTCAAGATCAAGTGCAGGTGGTAGATCCTTTTCTTATCTAGCACCTAAACTTTGGAATATTCTTCCCTGCACGGTCCGGGAGGCAGACACACTCTGTCAGTTTAAATCTAGACTAAAGACTCATCTTTTTAATCTTGCATACAATACTCCTCCATAATATTAATCCTCAGAGGATTTAGGCTGCATTATTTAGATCAACCGGAACCAGAAACACATCCAATAACAAATGATGTACTTGTTGCATCAAAGAGTGCAGAACAGTACTCTACTCTCAGCCAGTCTTGTCTCTTTGTTCCAAGGTTACCGCAGGATGCAGTTCATGCCCAGACCTGATGGCAGAGCTGAGAATGGGAAGCGGTGACCTGACAAGAGCTAAGAGGATAGAGCTGGATAAAGGACGCCACAACTTTGATTTTCCTACATCATTTCAAATGTTATTAGATTGTGAATGATAATCTTAAATCTATCATTTACCTTATTAAGTTTATTTTTATTTTTATTTAGCCTTGTTGTGCAAGCACTGTTGAGCTTGTGCAGAGGCAGCAGCTTTTGCCAGAGGGGAACTGGAATCCCCTGGTTGGGCCTGGGTTCTCCTGAGGTTTTTTTTCTCGATGGGAGTTTTGGGTTCCTCACCACCGTTTGCATATTGTTTTGCACTATCTGCCTGGCCGGGGGGGCTGCTTTAGAATTCAGAAATTAGACATAATTAATATTGCATATAAGAATTTATAGTCCGTTTAATATTTGACCTGTGGTTCTTTCTCCTTTATCGCCAATGTGTGCTTTCACTGTGTGTGTGTGCGTCTCTGTCAATGTGTGTGTGTGTGTGTGTATGTATGTTTGCATATTGTGTGTGTGGAGCATTTGTATGTCTGTCTTTGTTGTTTTCACCTTTGTCTTGTTTTTACAGGTATATGCCTTTAGTTGTTTTACTTGTATTCAATGTGTCTCATGTACAGCTGCTTTGTAACAATGAAAATTGTAAAAAGCGCTATATAAATAAAGTTGAGTTGAGTTGAGTAATGGCCAAATAAGTCAAATGCATCCCACTCATAACACTTTTGACACATTACCCGTAGGTTCAAAATGTACAGACCTTGTCTAGGCTTATGGGGCACAACTGTGAGCACACAAGAGAGACTGGGCTTCGTGGTGATGTGCTTTACAGTTGTTTGAGGTGAATAACTCATTGAATAATAACACATATAGGCATTGTCCATTATTTACCTATGAGGTCCCCATTAAATAAGTGAGGAATGTACATGCCACAGATAACTTATTTGACAGGGTCTCCATAGGTAAATAATGGACAGACCGTTGTAAAGCTTAAGAAATGTTATAACGCTGTAATTAACAGGTAATAACACATAGGCATTGTCCATTATTTACCTACAAGGTCCCCATTAAATAAGTTACGAATGTACATGCCACAGATAACTTATTTGACAGGGTCTCCATAGGTTAGTAATGGACATACCGATATTAAGCTTAATAGACGTGTTATAACGCTGTAATTAACAGGTAATGGCCAAATAAGTCAAATGCATCCCACTCATAACACTTTTGACACATTACCCGTAGGTTCAAAATGTACAGACCTTGTTTAGGCTTATGGGGCACAACTGTGAAGCACACAAGAGAGACTGGGCTTCGTGGTGATGTGCTTTACAGTTGTTTGAGCTGAATAACTCATTGAATAATAACACATATAGGCATTGTCCATGAATTACCTACGAGGTCCCCATTAAATAAGTTAGGAATGTACATGCCACAGATAACTTATTTGACAGAGTCTCCATAGGTAAATAATGGACAGACCGTTTTAATGCTTCTGGAGCACAAATATGAGCTTTAAAGTACATCATCACGAAGGACCGTGTCTCTTAGGCACTCTGCGATGGTTTCGGCAGTATAACTCATTGCCGAAGTAAACAAGACCACTTACAGGGTTCTCGCCCTGTGTACCAGTCGGGGCCACATTCAATTATATCGCAGGTGTGAGAAAACTAGGTTTGGATACAAATTGCGCTTTTATGACTCTAAATTTGAAGCGAAGGGCTCTTGGGTGTTTGGGCGTGCGTCACACCGCCGCTGGGGGACTATCGGCTCGAATATGGCCAGTCGGCACCGATACGGAGCGGGAGTCGGCGGCCGGCAACATGAACCACACGTCTAGGGTCCTTTGGGGCGTCGGGGAGTGTCCGGGGAGTCGTGTGGTGCTCCGATACGTTTAGGCTGCAAGGGGGATGCATAGGCGCTTTGTGGACGAAGGCGTGTCCATTGGGATGCCCCGCCCAAAATAGGTGCCAAGGGGGATGCGTAGGTGATTCGTGTACGGCGGGTGCGGAGCCGGGCCCTAGGGTGCAAGGGGACGTTTAGGCTTCATTCTGACAGCCCACTCGCCACCTAATCGATGCGCGCCAAATAGGTTACAGGCGTACGTGCAGTCGCCCTCTGGTTGCATCGCCTCATATTGCCCCTAACCTTGTTTCCGTGGAGCGCTTTTCGGGCATTTTTCACGGGGTCCTCTGGCGACGTGGGCGCACCGAGACACTGCGGATCGCGTTCGGGCAACTTCCCCTTCGTTTCGGGACCGCCGCGCGACCTGGCAAAAATCTGGGGGCGCTGGCGCGCAGCGTCCATTTGGTGCCGTCCATATCGCGTCATTTAAGTTACTCAATACATCTGATGGCCTAAGGCAGGAAAACAAAAATATAATAATTTTCAAACCGAGAGAAGAAAAAAATGTTGGGCAATGTTTCTCAAACCGGCATCAGACGATGGCTGCAATTATAGATCGCAATGGACAATGACATCGTTATGAAGCGAGGCTCGTCTTTAAGCGAGCTGTGCAGACACGCATCTTGTTTAACGCCTGGGACACACATACTCTGTGTGCAGTGCGTGTGCTGTCCGTATTTGTTTACGTGCCCATGTTAACAGATTAGATCATTCACATAGCACGTGTATCTAGTGCGGTACGTCCATCCAGTGCGGTACGTCCGTTGCAGATGCGTTGCCTTGCGTCAGTGCAGTGATCGTTTACGCATGGAGTCTATTTCTGCTTTACAGCAAGGATGTGAAAGCACACGTTTCATTCTCAAAATGAACTGGAATTGACACAGAAATGCAATAATTTCACCAAAAATGCATATAACTTAAGTTTATTACCTTTTTATTAATGTTATTTGTTTAACTAAGCAATAAAAACAAAATAAGAGTTGTAAAAACAATAAATCTGATTAAAATGTTTTGTAGTACAAATATCCTACAGTGAATCCTTAATCACACCAAAGACATGCGGACTGTGAGTATTTGTGGAATCACAATGGTGCATGACGGATATGTACTGCATGCCTGATGCTCTATGCACCGCATACGTAGTGAACACGGATTATGTGTGGCCCAGGCGTCATACTTGACGCATCTGCAAGTGCGATTGGGTGCACGCGCCAAATATGACGTCATCGCGGTGTTAGCGGAAGTTCGCTTTGGATGAGCAACCTATTTTCTTGTTGCGGTGTGCATTGTATTTTTTGTGACTCCAGCGAACAGTTTGTGCTGTGCCGCAGTCAAGATGAACAGCTTTGAAGAGATTTTGGTTGGACACGTACTTCTGTACACAGACATCTTTATGATCTGTCTATGCGTGATCATAAGGACGGCCAGATGGCAAATAACTCTTACCGTGAAATTGCAATCACAGTGGGGAAGGAAGAAAGTGTTTGCAAGAAGGTCTGGAAGAATCTAAGAGACAAGTTTGTTAAGGCCAAAAAGAGAGGTTGGGGAAAGGCCCAGAGAGAGACCCAGGTGGAGTAAAACATGCAAGGGTGTTTATTAATGGAAACACGTTCATCTCAAAAACAAGCACGACACTATCTAGAAGAATTAATTCTTCATGGTCTTAAAGACAATGGAGACGTGGCAATGGAGCGGTCGTTTGTTTAGATTAGATTAAACTTTATTGTCATTACACATATACAAGTACAGTGTAACGAAATGTAGTTTAGGTCTAACCAGAAGTGCAATTAGCAAGTGCAGGATATACAGTGTGAATAAATACAGAATACAATATTAGGGAAATACTATACAAATGTTCTATGACAATATGACAGTCGGTATGTACTATGGACAATATATGGGTCAATGACAAATAAGGTTTTCAAGAAGAAAAAAAATATATTTTAAGCAAAACAGTTTGAAAATGCATTTTTATGTCCAAAAAATTTATTGTGTTGATTTATATTGGTTTTTACAGCATTTTAGGGGGCATTAATTCATTATTAAACAAGATTTCTGATTTTACCACCCAGAAAATGTCAGGTGGTGCGACCATATATTAATTTAAAATAATATACATTTAGTGTACTTAGCACTACTGAGACTTGTAAATATGAATCATTGTAGTGTCTAAAATGCATATCAGAAAGTAAATTCCCTTTCTATTTCTTTATTTATTGACCTTTTATTCCAAATCATATAAACAGCTGCTTTTCTGTGTGTTCAAACACCCATTTTTCCATAAGGACTTTTTATGTTTTGTTTTTAACTGTAAAAATGATTTGTATACATTATGTAAAGGTTTACATTTATATTTCTTACTTCATTTTGCAATTGCAGTGGGAATTGATACATTTAAATGTAAATTTGCTGGTTGCACCACCTGACCATGACTGGTCGCACCACCTGACGTTGTGAACAATAATGATTGATATTCACAAAATAAAAAGAAAGATATGTCAATGAATTTTATTCAGGTTTTAATTGGCTTTTTTATTTGAATCCTCAGACCAATTTATACTCCATCTCAATAATATAATTAAATGTAATTAACAAGAAAGTGCAAAACAATACTGCATGTTATGATAACATTTGATCATCGTTTCTTAAAAAATATAAATTTGAAACCTCAAGAAACACATTTAATAAATGAGAACATCTTTTATATGAATCTGAAAATTAGTGCAAATATTGGGCCCAGAAACATTAAGGGCAGAATTCAATCTACTTATCAATAGATTCAGTAGTAACCGTAAGTCAAGATAAAGAACAACTCTTTTCAAATATAATTCAAAATCATGCTTTCAGAAAGCGCATGCAATGTACAACACCGATCTCTATAAAAGATACATGGTTTCAGACCCCTTCTATTTTTATTAAATGAAAATTTATGGGACATACAGGTGAAACTCAAAAAATGTGAGTGTCCTGTAAAAGTTCATTTATTTAAGTAATTCAAGTTAAAAAGTGGAACTAATATATTATATAGACTCATTACACGCAAAGTGAGTTATTTTAAGCTTTGAAAACCTTTTCACAATATTCTAATTTTGAATTTGCGGTTTTCTTAAGCCGTAATCCATAATTATCAAAATTATAACAAAGGCTTGAAATATCTTGCTTTGCATATTATGAGTCTATAAAATATATTAGTTTCACCTTTTAACTTGATTACTGAAATAAATTAACTACTGCATGATATTTAAATTTTTGAGTTTCACCTGTACTATATCATTTGTAAAATAGATTATTTTAGTTTAAATATTTAATAGAATAGGTAATGGTTTGTTAATCATTCGAATTCATTACTAATAACAATGCTTTTCTGTAATGCTGTATGACACTGCTATCAAGTATCATTAACATGTAATAACTGTAATTACCACAAAAAATATAACAGAACACCATATTAACTTAAGTTGTAATGTATCTAGATATACATAATGAACACAATTCCTTGCTTTTCTTTTGGCCCTTGCAACGGGATTACTTTTTAAATGAGCTCTATGTCGTGCTGTTTTCTCCTTGCTTGATAATGGCATCTACAAAAACAAATTAAAATAGATTCATTTAAAGATGCAATTGTTTTAGTATCAATGTTGATTATACAGTATTATATTCTTGAAGAATAAGACTTTAAGATGGACTATGTGCTCTTTAAATTGTCACTCAAACCATAATAAAATAAACAAATATATATACATATGTAGATTGTACCTTTAAACAACTTAAAAGCTTTATGTATTTTTTAAATGTATTTAATATTTTCAAAAACATGAATTAACATGACTTTTTTTAGTTGGTTTAACTGTAACTCTGGTCGCACCACCTGACATTTCAAACTCAATTCAAATCTAAGAGGCATTAACTTGGACGCCTATACAAATGTTTGACCATGTGCTCAATGTTATACATACATTTCTTAAATCAAATACACATTTTTATAATAACAACACATTTTCAAAGTTTTCCATGGGTCATACCACCTGACATGATAAGTTGAATCAACCTCATCATTACTCAAAAATGTCAAATTATCTAATATTTATGGGAGGTTGACTAACCTTGTTACTGCTTCAAAGGGTCCTCTGGAGTCTTCTGTGAGATGTCATATGCTGTCAAATGGTTTTCTTAAAGGAACATTGCATAAAATTGCATTTTTATGTCGGTTGCTCTCCCTGACATTAGTAGAAGTCTATTAGTAGAAGATACACAAAAAATACACGTCATGTCATTGACCCATATATCCTTCTGTATATGGGTCAATGACATGACGTGTATTTTTTGTGTCCAAATTCATTATTTTCCTAAAAAGAATTGGAATAAATACATGCCATATATCAAATGGATCTACAATATGTCCTTTATAAGAAACCCTTCTCATTTTATTGAAATTCAATAGATTTTTCGAGTTTTGGTGTTTCAAAGACCAAAAATGTCAGGTGGTGCGACCGTCCGAACATACAAACAGAGAACAAAACTGAGAAATAAATGTTAATTTTCTCAATAAAATTCTTAATCAAATATTTTGGCATGATTTTATGTTAAATTCCTTATAAATGAGGGGAAATAGTGTATCGGTCCCATTTCAAAACTAATCTATTACTTAAAAAACTTTCCAATTCTTTTTAGGAAAATAATGAATTTGGACACAAAAAATACACGTCATGTCATTGACCCATATACAGAAGGATATATGGGTCAATGACATGACGTGTATTTTTTGTGTATCTTCTACTAATAGACTTCTACTAATGTCAGGGAGAGCAACCGACATAAAAATGCAATTTTATGCAATGTTCCTTTAAGAAAACCATTTGACAGCATATGACATCTCACAGAAGACTCCAGAGGACCCTTTGAAGCAGTAACAAGGTTAGTCAACCTCCCATAAATATTAGATAATTTGACATTTTTGAGTAATGATGAGGTTGATTCAACTTATCATGTCAGGTGGTATGACCCATGGAAAACTTTGAAAATGTGTTGTTATTATAAAAATGTGTATTTGATTTAAGAAATGTATGTATAACATTGAGCACATGGTCAAACATTTGTATAGGCGTCCAAGTTAATGCCTCTTAGATTTGAATGGAGTTTGAAATGTCAGGTGGTGCGACCAGAGTTACAGTTAAACCAACTAAAAAAATCATGTTAATTCATGTTTTTGAAAATATTAAATACATTTAAAAAATACATAAAGCTTTTAAGTTGTTTAAAGGTACAATCTACATATGTATATATATTTGTTTATTTTATTATGGTTTGAGTGACAATTTAAAGAGCACATAGTCCATCTTAAAGTCTTATTCTTCAAGAATATAATACTGTATAATCAACATTGATACTAAAACAATTGCATCTTTAAATGAATCTATTTTAATTTGTTTTTGTAGATGCCATTATCAAGCAAGGAGAAAACAGCACGACATAGAGCTCATTTAAAAAGTAATCCCGTTGCAAGGGCCAAAAGAAAAGCAAGGAATTGTGTTCATTATGTATATCTAGATACATTACAACTTAAGTTAATATGGTGTTCTGTTATATTTTTTGTGGTAATTACAGTTATTACATGTTAATGATACTTGATAGCAGTGTCATACAGCATTACAGAAAAGCATTGTTATTAGTAATGAATTCGAATGATTAACAAACCATTACCTATTCTATTAAATATTTAAACTAAAATAATCTATTTTACAAATGATATAGTACAGGTGAAACTCAAAAATTTAAATATCATGCAGTAGTTAATTTATTTCAGTAATCAAGTTAAAAGGTGAAACTAATATATTTTATAGACTCATAATATGCAAAGCAAGATATTTCAAGCCTTTGTTATAATTTTGATAATTATGGATTACGGCTTAAGAAAACCGCAAATTCAAAATTAGAATATTGTGAAAAGGTTTTCAAAGCTTGAAATAACTCACTTTGCGTGTAATGAGTCTATATAATATATTAGTTCCACTTTTTAACTTGAATTACTTAAATAAATGAACTTTTACAGGACACTCACATTTTTTGAGTTTCACCTGTATGTCCCATAAATTTTCATTTAATAAAAATAGAAGGGGTCTGAAACCATGTATCTTCTATAGAGATCGGTGTTGTACATTGCATGCGCTTTCTGAAAGCATGATTTTGAATTATATTTGAAAAGAGTTGTTCTTTATCTTGACTTACGGTTACTACTGAATCTATTGATAAGTAGATTGAATTCTGCCCTTAATGTTTCTGGGCCCAATATTTGCACTAATTTTCAGATTCATATAAAAGATGTTCTCATTTATTAAATGTGTTTCTTGAGGTTTCAAATTTATATTTTTTAAGAAACGATGATCAAATGTTATCATAACATGCAGTATTGTTTTGCACTTTCTTGTTAATTACATTTAATTATATTATTGAGATGGAGTATAAATTGGTCTGAGGATTCAAATAAAAAAGCCAATTAAAACCTGAATAAAATTCATTGACATATCTTTCTTTTTATTTTGTGAATATCAATCATTATTGTTCACAACGTCAGGTGGTGCGACCAGTCATGGTCAGGTGGTGCAACCAGCAAATTTACATTTAAATGTATCAATTCCCACTGCAATTGCAAAATGAAGTAAGAAATATAAATGTAAACCTTTACATAATGTATACAAATCATTTTTACAGTTAAAAACAAAACATAAAAAGTCCTTATGGAAAAATGGGTGTTTGAACACACAGAAAAGCAGCTGTTTATATGATTTGGAATAAAAGGTCAATAAATAAAGAAATAGAAAGGGAATTTACTTTCTGATATGCATTTTAGACACTACAATGATTCATATTTACAAGTCTCAGTAGTGCTAAGTACACTAAATGTATATTATTTTAAATTAATATATGGTCGCACCACCTGACATTTTCTGGGTGGTAAAATCAGAAATCTTGTTTAATAATGAATAAATGCCCCCTAAAATGCTGTAAAAACCAATATAAATCAACATAATAAATTTTTTGGACATAAAAATGCATTTTCAAACTGTTTTGCTTAAAATATATTTTTTTTCTTGAAAACCTTATTTGTCATTGACCCATATACTGTGAACATTAATGTACAGGAGGTAATGAGCAGATAACAATTTAGACTACAATAGTGCAAGTGACTTAAGTGTGCATTAATTATAGACATTAGTTATTGAAGTTATGGTGCAATAGATGAGTAGATGCAGTTAATAGAGTCACAGTGCAGTAGATGAGTTAATGCAGTTATTGAGGCTACAGTGCAGTAGATGAGTTAATGCAGTTATGAGAGTAGTCCATTAGTGCAAATGAGCATTCGGTGTAATATTCCTGGTGTGCAAGTGAGCAGTATAGAGTGCAAATGATGCTGTGTGTGTGTAAACAGTCTGGTAGAGCAGATACATGAAGTACTGGTGTGTACAGTTTAGTCATGCATAGCAGCCCTGTAATGCAATGTAAGTAGTGTAATAGCAGCATTACAGTTAAAGTTATGAGGGGTAGTGGAATCAGTGGGGTGCAGAGTTCAATAATGAAACAGCTCTGGGAAAAAAGCTGTTTCCTAGTCTGCTGGTTCTTGTCCGGAGGCACCTGAAGCGCCTACCGGAAGGCAGGAGAGTAAACAGTCTATGAGCGGGGTGAGAGGAGTCCTTGAGAATGCTGCGAGCTCGACACAGACAGCTTTTCTTCCGGATGTCCTCAATGGAAGAGAGTGTAGTCCCTGTGATGCGCTGGGCTGTTTTCACCACCCGCTGCAGTGCCTTGCGCTCAGCAACAGTCCCCATACCAGACTGTGACACAGTTGGTCAGGAAGCTCTCTATCGTGCAGTGATAGAAGTTCACCAGGATAGTTGAAGACAGTTGATGGTCAACAGGAGTATGATGTGGTTAACGTTGTCAAAGGTCTATTAGGATAAGTACAGATGGGTTAGAGGCGGCTCTTGCCAGTCTCGGGGCTTCAGTGACCGAGAGTAGCGCAGTCTCCGTTGAATGACTGCGCTTTTAACATGACTGGTTGTGTCGTGGCAGAATCGATCACCCAATATTGGAAGAATTCACGGAGACCAAGAAGCCAAGTTTCAAAGGTTGAGGATGAAGATGACCAACAAATACACATCTGACTCCATCTTTTATACATTGTTCTCAGGTTGTTAACATGACTTCTACCAATCAGGTTTTACATGACATCAACAATATATGAAAGCCAAAAACTTGAACAACTCTCGTGTATCAGAATCACTTTAGAGTGTCTGTCATTATTCTATTGCTCATTCTCTTTGTTCAGGCAAGCAGCTGATCCGGAGTAGTCGGAGCTTAATCACGGAAAACTTGAATAAATCATCATTACCTAAAACACCTAGAATGAAGACAATCTCTTTACACCTTATCGTCTCTTTATCCATCAACGGTAAATTAACATAGCATATTTTATGAAGCTTGCACGTATCTTTCCTACCAGCTCTGTAAACTTAAGACCAAATGTAAAAAATTGAAGGTCATATTTGATGCACATTGGATTGTCAAATACAAAATATTAAGAAATGACATTTTTCTGTCACATTTTGACCTGTGTAATCTTTCTGTGTGGCTGAAACAGAATTGTTTACTGCAAATACCCAAATAAATTGCAGTGCAAAACGCAGCTGCTACATATTTGATTAAAGAATCAGTGCAAGCGAAAACATCATCTTTACTGGCTGCATGTCACATCAATTTTCAAATTCTTATGCTAAAATAAGGCTTTGCATGTGTCCTCAATGTTTGTCAGAAAACTTCAATACATCTTACTGTTTCGTAAATCTTCTCAATTTTGAGTATTATGTATTATTGTGTTCATTGTTAGTTTGTTGCGGTACTATGTTATTTTTATTTTGTGATGTTACTCAATGATTTTAATTAAATCTTTGGATTGAAATTGTTGTATAAATAAGTTTAATTTCAATATTTTTCTGTTTGTTCTGCAGGTGTTTGACCAAGTCATTGAGGGTGAATATTGGATTTTCTCTTTTTTCACACTAGTACTATAGTACAGAGTAATGATTTGATCGAGTGGACATATAATTCTTAACTGGACAGAGGTACAACCTCATTGTTCTATGGCTCTGATGGGAGATTTAGTGACAGACTGAAGATAAACAATCAGACTGGAGATCTCACAATCACAGACTTCACATATGGACTCATTAGGCTTTATCATATACAGATCACTGGAGAGAAAACTACAACAAAAACATTCCACATTGGAAAGTACTAAAACTTATGATTGCATTATTAATTGTTTTCAGCAGCGTGTCATCGCCAACGAATGAAAATTTTGTCATGAAAGTCGATTGATAAACCTATGATCTCTGTTCACCGTCAGAACACATAAGGATGTAATGGTAACAATCTAAAATGACAACCTATCCATTCTGTTGTCTTCATCAGAAATCAAATAGACTGTGACGAACTCGCGTTGAGAAAAATGAACCAGTTAAAGTTAAAAATGTTCTGACTGTACTCTCTGATGGGTGCTATTTACAGTTGAAGTGTCGAACTTCACATTTCATTCACTTCCCCATAGATAGATAGATAGATAGATAGATAGATAGATGCCTTTATTGTCACTGTACATGTACAATGAAATTAAAAGTGCCAACTCCATTCCAGTGTAGTCAAGACAAGTGCATGTATACTTGTGAACTAATGATCTCCTGTGCTGCCTTTACAACTCTCAGGAGCCTCTCCTTATCTATAACAGTCCTGTAAACAGTATGTCAGCCAGTGGCGGCTGCTGGTCTTTCAAAGAGGGGAAGCTCATTTCACAATGAATGAATGAACAAACTATCTAAAAAAAATATATAAACACGACGGAGGAAATGTGGACATACATTAAACTGAAACAAGGAATGTGGTGTGTAATTGTGTGAAATGTATGATGAAAATTGGCAAGCAATTTCGGCAAGCAAATACCAAGAAATAGGTTGCAGCAGTTTGTCCTTCAACTGCACTTGAAAAATCCGCAATGGGACTGAGATTGAATAGCTTTAGCGTCAGCGACTTTTTATAGAACAAAATCGCTGTCAATCAAAACGAGATGTAGTCTTTCGACAGACCCTCCAATCATCACGCAGATGCTCGGAGTCCGGGCCAGCCCACTCCTCCATTCATCCCAGAGACGCTGAGCGTCCGTGGGCGGGACATAATCGCAGCATTATCCAATGACCGTCTTGTTTCTAAGCACTGAAAAAAACTGTTGAAAGCAGCCCCATTGAAGTCAATGGACGCTGGGCTTCAACAGAGTAATGCACTGTACGCTACGGGAATGAATGAGAAGGAAATCAAGTCAGCCGACCTAAGTAGCTGATTCTGAACGAAATTGTTTTCGTTCGAGATGAACGTGTTTAACGCATTTTTAGTCAATAAAATGTTAACATAATAGTACATATATTTGACCATTCATTTTTTGACAATTATAGGGGAAGCTGAGCTTCCCTTGCAGTCTTAAAGAAATCGCGAATGATGTCAGCAGGCTCTGGATGGATGAGAGGTAGCAGGACAGCAGTGGATTAGAGTTCAGTTTGTACTTCCTGACAACTCTCTATATAGGTCAACAGTGAGTGAGGGAGGGATTTCAAACACAGGACCTGACTACATACATAACTCTGTGTGTCAGAAACTCACTTGACTTAAGCACAAACAGAATGTTTCTGGCTGAATCCTCTGAAATCTTTGCATACTGTTGTCAGCCTATCTAAGCAGCTTTTTTATGTATGAGAACGGTTTTGCATCATACACTCCCGTCGCTGATGTTAGCAAAACATCAGGATGGATGAGTGGAATTGAAGAGTGCTTGAGTTTTTGACTTCTTCTGAATGTACTTTTTTGATTTTTATGATCTTGTTCTGGTGTCTATGTCTGGATCAGAGACACAGAGACTGATGTGAAATACTGCATGTAATCTGTCTGACGAAACTGTGTGGCTAGTATGAACAACCATGTGACTCATTGGAGGTTTGAAAACTCTCCTCTAGCTGAAATCAACAGAATGACTGGACTCATCTCAACTCAACACATGAGAGATTCAAGGACAGACTGAAGTTGAATCGTTGGTCTGGATCTGTCATCATCAAAAACATCACAACTGATCTTTCTGGACTTTATGAAGCAAATGTCGACAGCAATAGCGAAACACACACAATACACCAGTGATAAACCCTGACTGTCAGTGGTGAGTACATTAAGTCCTTTAATATATAAACATCATATATACAGGAACGCTCTGTGAATAATTCCGGCCTTAAATATTCAGGTTCTTCTCCATATAATGAAAAAAATGGAGGACTGTCGGTTAAGGTCTAAATTTTAGTTACATCGCAGCTTCAAAAGGCTCTAAACAACTCCAGCCGATTAATAAGGTTGTGTAGCGAAACGAATAGTCATTTCTAAGAAAACAAAAAGAGTACAATATATACTTTTAAGACATCAAGAAATGGCTTGCACTTCCACGCCGACAGTGTCATGTTTCTTATCTCAACTTTATTTATATAGCGCTTCTTACAATTTTCATTGTTACAAAGCAGCTGTACATGAGACACATTGAATACAAGTAAAACAACTAAAGTCATATACCTGTACAAACAAGAAAAAGGTGAAAACAACAAAAGACAGACATACAAATGCTCCACAGACACAATATGCAAACATACATACACAAATTGACATAGATGCACACACACACAAACGCACTCGCACACACACACACAGTGAAAGCACACATTGGCGATAGAGGAGAGAGAACCACAGGTCAAATATTAAATGGACTATAAATTCTTAATTGCAATATTAATATGTGTAATTTCAGCCCCCCCGGCCAGGCAGATAGTGCAAAACAATATGCAAACGGTGGTGAGGAACCCAAAACTCCCATCGAGAAAAAAAAACTCAGGAGAACCCAGACCCAACCAGGGGATTCCAGTTCCCCTCTGGCAAAAGCTGCTGCCTCTGCACAAGCTCAACAGTGCTTGCACAACAAGGCTAACCTTGGAACAAAGAGAGAAGACTAGCTGAGAGTAGAGTTTGTTATGTTACCCCCTCGTGGGTTTTTGGTTTTGTCCTTGTTATTATAAGTCACAACCCCTTACCCGCTGTCTGCGCCTGGGTCCTCTGTCCATGACAGACGGCTTGTATGACATGAGTGAAGTATTATGAAATTTTAAGTGAACTCTTCCTTTAATCTCTGTTTTTAACAACTTTAATTAGTTTGGTGATACAGATGACGTGAAGTCAGTGTCAGTGATGGAGCGACATTGTCACAATAGACACCGAAGTAACTGAACTACAGAAATGATGTGATACTGTGGAGTTTGACCTCAAGAGACAAGCTAGAATCTATATCTTCACTGAGAAACCGGTATCATGATGCTTAAAGAGATTCAGAGACAGACTAAAGGTTGATGATCAGACCGGATCTCTCATCATCATCACAACTGAACACTCTGGACTTTAACATCTAAAGATCGAAAAGCCTCAATCCAGACAATACATTGAAAAAAGATGAATCGTATCTGTCAGCGGTGAGTAACTCATTAAAATGAAGTGATGAAAATAAAATGAAGATCTCCTTCAGATCACAGCGCTGTCAACATTTCAAAATATTTCTAATCCAAAACCAACGACCTGAGTTTGTTTTTTTCTTTCACATTTGCATTATTAATGTACCACCATTACTCAACATTTCTGTATATTTTTACTTGTGATTCTATTTTTCTATATCAATATCAGACCAATGGTAGAATAGTTTAAAATATTTTTTTTAGTGGCTAATGCAGGTATTGAGAAGGGAACGTGACCAAAATAACACAAATGTCCGTACAGTAAATGAGAGATAAACTGTAAAGTAAATTGGTTAAAACTAATATTGCACATACAATTTTTGCAATATCCTTATAAGTCAAAAATATATAGTCTCATTTCAGTTTTGTTAGTAGTAGTAAAATTCCCCAGGCAAACACTGCTGGACGAATGAGGGATAACCAATAATGTGAAATCCCTGGTTAAAGATGATGCTGCTGACATGAGAGCTTGTGGCAGGGAACTGAGGCTACATCACACAACATTGCACACACTCTTAACCAGATAGTTAAAAAGGCTCTTCCTGGCCAAGGCGAGGAAGGTGGTGGGATACTTAAGAAGCACCACCACTGCTAAGGTGTTTTCCTTTTTTACTGCTGTGAATTGATATTCAAATTGATATTCTTTTTATTAAGAAAAAGCTTGTACAGCTGCACCTTTCAAATGCTGTACCGTCTGCTGGAGCTCAAGAGTAAGTGGGGCAGCTTTAGCCAGTCCTGCCACTAAAATACATCAACTGAGCACTGATGAATTTACCTCCGTGAGTGAAAGCCTTTCATTTAATGATATCACTGTAGAGATGTCAGAAGAAAAGAATGTTTCCAGCCCTAAGGTACAAGCACTGCTTATAATGCTGGAAGATTTTTTTTGCTGCAGTAGAGATGACAAATATGACATAGTGACAAGACAAATGGGAGATCATCTTCAAAGTTAAGGAAGAAGCTTAACACATAGCAATCTATGAGCATCATGTTATGGACCATAGGTTTAAAGAGATACAGTAGGTAGTCATCTAGAATGCCAGACAAATTTGTGAATAATATTTGAGAAAAAGCCCTTTTGTGAACATAGGAAAAGGCTTCAATCTTTGGGTTCAGCTCACAAAAAATGAGAGCAAGTGTTGGGTTTTTAATGTTAGGAAGTGTGAATTAGTTTCCCCAAAGTAGCTACTTTACTTTATAGATGTTAATGTTGTGATTAATTGGTTATTCTTTATTATTTTTGTCAGATTAGTTCTCAATGATGGCATTTTTCTTTAGCAATTACCAAATACCAAATAATGAACTATATTCATCCTTAATAAGCTATTACTTACTGCTCAGTTAATCTTGCTCCTAGATTAGTTAATAGTATTAATGTAAGTGTTAATGTAGTACTTCCTATTACACTCTGCATAGTTGTTAACAACGGACCATTATTCTAAAGGGTAAATGCGTTTTGTATGGAATTTGTTAGTTCATCCACACACAAACGTGGCATCAGATCACTGCAACTAAACTTTCTCCTGTCAGGGTTTAGATTCTCAGAAGCTCTGGTTGCAGTGTTGTTGTGTAACCAATGAAACCAGACATTTTGGTTGTGTGATTGGACTGTGCACTTATCTCCCATGTTGCTTGCCTACCAGGAGCTCTTATAAGTTTATTCAGGTTTTTGTTTGATCAACATTTAAAATTATTTTTCCACCTTTTGGTTTGGCACGGTCTTTACAGTACAGAATCTTTTTGGTTTCAGACACATGAGAGGAACTCACAGGTTTATGTTAAAATGTAGAACTCTTTTAGAAAATCAAACAACAGGATGATTAACTTGACTGTCTGTCTTTCAAACCTTTCAAATATGACTTTCTCTTCTGTACAAAACACATCAACTTAAGAACAGAAACATTAATTTAGAAAGATTTTAAATCAGAAATGTTACTATTATTAATAACACAGCAGTCTGGAATCACTGTAATGTTATGATGGTGTTTTTATGTGCTGAAACACAAGAGCTTTTAAATGTCTACAGCTGCTGCTTATCATCATCATCATCATCATCAAGAACTCTGTGTTCTCATTGGTGAATGAAGATCATATGATGTCAATCATCATTTATCTCATTAAAGAGTCATCGGACAACAGCTGTGATTCATTCAAACACTATTAGATTGAAGCTTCATAAGTGCACCAAACACTTGATGTTTGGTTCTTATGAAGTATTATGTTGAATGAAAAACTGATAATACCAAGAGACAGCAAGAAATAACCCAGAACATAGAAATTAAAGTAAAACTGTTTTTTTAAGTTTTGGGTACTTCTAGTGTAGCTTTTGATGAATGTGCAAAGAATCTGAAAATGAACGGCCGAGTTTACAACTGATAACATTTTGATTAATACAGATTACATTTGTTTGATCATTGCAATTGTTCGCATTAACCATAAACTTCTTCCATGACACCTAATGTTTCAAACATAACATATACTTTACCAAGAAGTTGAAGGATCTTTAATACACTGTAAATTTGATCTCCAACCTGGGTTTTCACAAGGTGACAGTTTTCAGCTAGCTTCTACGAGTAACACACCACAGCTATGACATTACATTTTCTGTGCATATGCAACCAAATGTTTGATGAAAGAGAAATCTAATTTTTAGTTAGGAATTTAGAGGGATCTTTTGACAAACTAATTGGTATAATTTGATTTTCCAGTGTGACTGAAAGCATATAGTATGAACAAAGTAGTGTCCACAAAAGCAAACCGAACCTGAATGGCAACAAAGGTGTTATAAACACATAGTGTCCGATCTTGACAAGAGAATGAGTTTTTTTTTTCACCTGTAATGAGGTCAGGGAGAGATGTTCTCACAAGCTATGAGTGTCTTCTGATCATCTGTCTGAAATAAGTTCTTAAGGTTGAGAGTGTGGGGGAGGACTTGAAAGACTCTAATGAAAGTGACTTATTTGTCACATATGGTGACCCATACCCAAAATGTGACGACCCGTCTAGTGAGTAGTGTGAACACATACAGCCAGTTGTAAACATTCATACAGCCGGAGCAGTGGGATCCCATCACTACAGGGGAGCAAACGGTTAAGGTGTCTTACTCAAGGGCACCTCTGTTGTTACCCACCGGCACTGAAACCAAACTGAGAATTTAGTCCTAAAACTAAATCCACTAGGCCACCACTGCCCATGATAAATGCACCGCAAGACGAAAAGGAAATCTGTTGCAGATAATGAATAGCACAGAATTAAGACAATTGATGTGAGTGGAATTTAAATTCAGCAACATAAGTAAAGGTGTTACAATGGAATGTACATTATGTTCATATGTAGGCTACTCTACTTCCCATAACCAAGCTCTTACCACTGAGCTACAGGAAAGCTGTTTTATATTATGTTTGTCATGTATTGAAAATACCAACTGAATCCTTTTTTTCATTAACTCCCAGCGCTCACAAGAAAACGAGGCCTGTCCCATACAGAAGGGCTTTCCTTAGAGGAATTTTTAGGGGTTAGGGTTCACGTTTAATAAACTCAATCGATGACCCCTTTGAGCCTACAATTTGCTGGGTGATTTAAGAGTGTTTACTAACCCTACACTGTTTTACAAGCAAACATTGGTCCATGTTAAATTAATTGTGTGGTGCTTGTTCATTGGTGAGTGGAATGGCATGCATCATGATTGTCGTAAAAAGATCCCTGATGAATGCCTGTATATTATGTGGTGTGATGACCAAATTTATTCCTATTCCATTGACCACTCACAACAAAAACTGTTTACATTTGTGTTTTATTAGAGGGTTAGAGTGCACAACATGTTTTAACATCAACTATCTTTAGATGGGATAACATGTGTGACTGTTATAGAGTTAAAGGGGTCAGGTTCCAGTCCTCCAAACGTTGGTTTGACTATTTGAGGTATTATTATACGAATATTTGTGTTGTTTAGCTTTTTCCTGAGAGCCCATATCGAGCTGTGTAGAATTTCCCTTATAGCCGTGTCCAAATCATTCTCTATAGACTGTTGTATGGATTTGCAAGGGGTACCAGATTTTAGTTTATCGAGCTGATGCTGTGGAACTAAAAAAATTCTCTGTATACTCCATTGTTTTTCTTTAATCTAGATGTAATCAAGCTAGAGATAAAGGGTATTGCTATGCTTAGGAGTGGGAGTAGGAAACCTCCCTGTTGGTTTATCATCAGTCTCTTTCTTTTAATGCCAAACTTCTTGTTCATCACAAATTTAAGTAGTGTTTCACGATGTTTTAGTTTCTGTTATTGGTGCGAGGTGAGCGGTATGTTTCCATGAATACATTAAGGGCGACCTCACACAGTGTTACAATAAGTTTGTCGGTGGTAGATTGTAAAATAACCCATCTCTGATGGGGCCTGGCATTTAAAAGCGATTTTAATAAAGGGAGATTTATGTAAAGTTTGACAGACATGTTTCAGCACAGATGCTCTGTATCAGTGTTTTCTTTTCTGCAGATACACTTCTGGATATGTTGAGAGTAAGTCTGTTCTGAGACAATAGTGTTCGGGTGTTTTTGCTTTATAATCAATCGTAAGGTACCTGTATGGTTTACTGGTTGCATCCTGATAAGACTCCATAAAAAAACTTTTCTTGTCCCGGATACATCTGTCTGGCCAGCACCATTACCTGGGTGGCATCTCTGGGGTTTTTAAACCAAACCAAATAGTTTGTGAAAGTGAAAGTGACCTGTATTTAAACCAATTGTTCTGCTGGATTTACCCTAACAAAATAAATTCTGTACAATGTAAGTAGCACTAAGATTTCTGTTGTGCACACACTGTGTAAACACTTTCTCCACTTCATTGTTGCCATTGGCTTCTTTCATTAAATCATCAATTATAAACAAATTAATATCATTCAGAGTCTGTGGTATAGCTTCAACAAAATTAATTTTATACATCTTCAATAAATCATCATGTAATGGATGCCATACTCTGATGCGTATTCTGTGATGAACAAACCTGACCCGAGTTCATCGGTGAGATTACCTAAGTGTGGACCCGATGATGGTTCCCAGTCACCAGCTTTGGAAATATAAATGACGCTGTCAGTGTACAACAATCTATCACCCAACCTGTCCATTAGTTCATACCGTTCTAAACGAGCATGCGCTGTTGTAAATGCACCTAAAAATATATATCTCTGGTCTGCCCCCTTTACCATCAGCGTAGCATCATTGAATTATGGCGACTGTGTCTGAAACAAATGAGAAGTGTTGGATGTCAGAACCGTTGCCAAAATATGCTGTTCAAACTGCTCAGGGTCTGAAAGCAACTCTGTGGTGGGTAGGTTTTTTCCCTCATTGAAAATCCCCCCCACAAACAGGCATAAGCTTGTTAATCGAACGACGTGCCGTATTGTGACTTATTTGATCAGGATTCAGTTTAATACTCTTTCAAGGCGCTGACGTTTGCTTGTTTGTCTGCATCAGTCACCGTGTGTTCTGGATACCCACTGGCTTCTTGTATTTACTATAAAAACGTTTTAACATATTCACAAAACAGTGTTTTCGATTGCTGTGGGAAATGCCACTCCTCAGTTACGTCAACCACAACATATTAGATTAGATTAGATTCAACTTTATTGTCATTACACATATACAAGTACAGTGTAACGAAATGTAGTTTAGGTCTAACCAGAAGTGCAATTAGCAAGTGCAGATATACAGTGTGAATAAATACAGAATACAATATTAGGAAAATACTATACAAATGTTGTATGAAAATATGACAGTCGGTATGTACTATGAACAATATATACAGAAGGCTATATACTGTGAACATTAATGTACAGGTGGTTATGAACAGATAACAATATAGACAATACAATAGTGCAAGTGACTTAAGTGTGCAATAGTTACAGACATTAGCTATTAAAGTTACAGTGCAGTAGATGAGTTAATGCGGTTATTAAAGGTACAGTGCAGTACATGAGTTAATGCAGTTGTTGAAGTTATAGTGCAATACATGAGTAGATGCAGATAATACAGTTACAGTGTATTAGATGAGTTAGTGCAGTTATTGAAGTTACAGTGCAGTATATGCGTTAATGCGGTTATTAAAGGTACAGTGCAGTACATGACAGTTGTTGAAGTTATAGTGCAATACATGAGTAGATGCAGATAATACAGTTACAGTGTATTAGATGAGTTAGTGCAGTTATTGAAGTTACAGTGCAGTATATGCGTTAATGCGGTTATTAAGGTTACAGTGCAGTAGATGAGTTAATGCAGTTATTGAAGTTACAGTGCAATAGATGAGTAGATGCAGTTAGTTATGCAATAAATGCAATAGATGAGTTACAGTGCAGTAGATGAGTTAATGCAGTTATGGAAGTAGTTTATTAGTGCAAATCATACACTCTGCCTTCAGCAACACCACATCATTCCTGCCATAAAGGGATAGTTCATTTCTAAAATCAAATATCTTATTATCGAATGTGTGCCATTCCACTCGTTGAACGAGACTCTGTCATTATCAGACATAGTCTCATACCCATAGAATCGTTTATCAGGATATGGTCCTTAACAAGATTTGTTTTCTAGTCTATTGAAAGGATGTGGGCAGTACCCCTTGTCCTCACAGGTTAGGTTTAACGCAGTCACTGTCTTGGACAGCCACATGGGTATGACTGAGTAACTATCGATAAACACTGTTTAAATCCTTTGTCAGACATTAAAATGATCAGACACCCCTGCATTGTGATATTAAGGGTGAGACCTACTTTTGTGAAATGTTTCAAAAATATAAAGTTATCAAAACCCTATGCATTATGTGCAATCCATGTATAATTTTTATCAAGAGGATATCTAAAGCATCTTAGATGTTCGACACAATCCGTAGCCTCTGCTGTGAATTCCTCACCAGAAAATGTAATTGCACACACAAAATTGGGGACATGCTTCCCGTCTTGGTACCGCATTTCAAAATCATAAAAGATGTATTTCACACCCGGGTCCGCAAGAGCTATCGGTTGTATAAAACACTGATGAGCACATCAATAAGCAAACCTTCGCCACAATGTACACAGCAAGAGGCAGGGCACCTGTGTGGTTTAGGGTCTGTGCCACTAATATGATAACATTTGTTGCATTTTGGCCAATATTTGGTCACATCACATTGTGAAAATTCTTGACCTAATGGAGGTTTCTTATGCATATCAAAACAATAATCAGATCGGCAGTATCGAAGTGTCGTTACATTGTCTGTTTTTTACAAAATGTCTGAAACATTCAGGCCCGTTACAGATATCGCACACATATTTACATCTAGGGTCTCTACAGGACGTTTAACCCTTGTAACAAAGGTCATAAATGTACGGTGTGCCTATGAACGCTTTCAAATTCTTCATCATAAAATAATGCCAATCGCGCAGGTACAAAAACACTGTTCTGGTATGTGGCCCATCTTTTGTGTTGTACTTTTCCAACATACCAGTGTCTGACCTGTGGAAGACCACTATTTTAATGTATGCTTTCAAACTTTGCTATGTCATTAAAACCAATCGTAACCTAAACCGAGTACCCAGCAGACTTTTGTATCGCTGATGCTAAAGGTAATGGATCTGTGTGTGGTATTTGGGGGTTCAGATAATGTGCCATACATATAACAAAATACAGATTGTTTGAAATATTAACCGGGCAGAAAAGATTGATCCTGTTTCTAGATAACACCTGGTTATGCGTGGTGTTGCAGAGTTTTCTGTACACGGCCCATTGTCTACACATCGCTATAATCACTTTTAATTCCAAACTCTCATCAACACATACATTGGAGTTACTCTGCATTATCTTTTCGATCTGATCTTCAAGAACAGCCACACAGTAGTTATGGACGTATGACAAAATTACATTAACATCCGATGTCAGACTATGTCCACGCAATGTAATGTTAATTAATTCACCATCACCAGTTCACTGTCTGGAAAATGATACTATTTCAGATAAAGCCTCATGTAAAAACACAACATAATCTGCCATGTCTGTAGTTGTTATTGATCGTAGGTTTAAAATCCTGTGCACCTCCAAACTGTTAAACTTATTTCTAGGGACCACAGTATATTCACCTATGCTGCCTCACTCTCTTACTGTTCTCTGTGTTTCGCCAAGACGTAGACAAGCGGATGTTTCATTTGTCTGGATTGTCTGTACATCCATTTCATCAGCATCATAAGGCCTTAGACACAAGGGGTGCTGGGGTATCTCTTGACTGATCATCTAAACCAAAACCAACCTGATGGTGGTTTAAAACATTGGCATCTAATTCCAATATGGGACCTGGCTGCTCATCCAACAATGAATGAACCGTAATTATTAAAGCATATGTACATCATTTCCTCATCATTTCTTAAGACATCTACACTGGGTGGTGTGTGGTTCGTACCAGACTCGGCCCTGAACGCTTCCTATTTATATAGCACTGATGGGTCTGGTTCATCCTGGGTAAATGCGGCCGCTTCCCATGCTTCAACTAAGTTATCGTCCTGAACTTCGTTGTCATTTACAACAGGCTCTGAAATAAAAATAATAAAGATAACATGTGTAAGACAAGAGATAGTTTAGTGATCATGTAATTACACTTGTAATCTTTAGACTCACCAGACTGGATGTCTAGGTCGTGTCTTGATTGCTCTGTCTGATGCAGCCTTGTTGTGTTTCGGCCAGAGGCATCTACATGTACTTGGATGTATGTCACATTTGAAGTTGTTCTGACAGGTGTAGGTAGCACACCAGGAATCGCCGTATCTCTGGGATTTCCAATCAAGTTCAGTTTATTATCCACTAGGGTCGATATAGAACCAATAAAGTACAAAAACTTTTTTTACTTTTGACTGTCTAGTGTAAACAAACATATAAACAAAACGGTAATATCAAACGCTTTACCTAGTGCATTGTTATCAGATCCAAGCACACGATGCAAATTTTCTCCGTTTTGTATTTCATCCGAAACTAGGTAACGGTAAAATGAGTATTACATTTTATTATATGATTGTTTTAATAATCACTACTATCTCAAACACACCCACACAGGCCTACGTACCAACGGCTCTTCTTAAACATCCGGGGTTTTGCTGTGTTGTGTTGTTACAACGGGGTGTCAACCTATTGATAAAATTAAAAGCACTTATTCATTATATATTTTACTTAATGCTATGAACCTTATAAATGTAATATGTTTATATTTACATACCGCTTGGACCATTTTAGTTCTTTAATTTCTTCTATAAGCCAGGAATATCGGGGGTCGTTCAAAGCACCCATTTCATTTCACACAACCTGTTTTAAACAAGGCACCAATACAGTGACTACATATACTTTTTGTTTTAATTTGTTTCAAAGAGAAAACGAAAATCACATACCGTTAATGAATCTTGCCATTTTATAAGATTGGGTAGATTTTCAAAACAACACAGAGCTGAATGTCTGTTTACCTCAATTCAAGTTTTAACATTAAAAAAAGTTTAAAAACTTATCCATGTGTTAAATACATCTAATAGACAATATAGCCAGACAAATAACGGCCTAAACCCACCCGGTCGTTGACACGCAGCTATCAGACAGATGGGGACATCAATGACATGCTCACTTAAGGAAATTTTACCACTTTACATAGGAACCATGGTACAGAGCAGTAATTGCTATAGTATCTCAAAAGTTACAATTTTGTACTTTTTTCCTGAGAGTCTACTACCAACTTTCTTGCACTGGTTTAAAAGTATTTCAAAATGTATGCATTTACATTTAGTCATTTAGCAGACTTACATGTGGTGTAAGCAATGGAAGTAATTGGGACAGCATAAGGACAACAAAAGCATAAGTGCACTCAAGAAAAGGAGACTTGTCTTTTTTTTTAAAGAGTAGAGAAGAATCAGAAGTCAGAACTGATCAGTCAGGTGTTGACGGAAGAGATGTGTTTTCAGGCGTTTCTTAAAGATGCCTACAGAATCTGCAGATCTTGTAGCAGCAAGCAGATCATCTCACATAGGTGGAACCGATCCGGAGAAGGTGCGCGAGAGAGATTTTTTACCTTTATGGTATGCTGCTTCAAGACGGTTTGCAAGGTGCACACAAATACTTTAAAAAGCTGCAGGTGATTGTGTCTGAGGTAAAAATCAAACTTCCTGTCCCAGTTAAGCTCTTTAATGTCATAAGACCACTAGGAGCATCTGTAGTGTTTGATGAGCTGATGTTTCTTTACTCATGTTGTACAACAATTGCTTACATATTTTTCACACTTCAGTTCAACCACACCAACAGACCTCGACCTCAGAATAAAAGCCTCAACTACATGGCAAGTTAGACAATGTAACTTGCAATTACAGAGACAGTTATGTGTCTTTAGTGCTGTCCATAAACCTCCCCTCAGGCAACATTGTCACTATGCCACAACACTATCATATACCACCCACATCTAGAGCCAAATGTAGTAATCCAAAAGCTGTTATGAATGTTTGGAATTACATTAAGCATAAAGTCTATCATCTATTTCCTTAAATAACTGTAGGATACTTTGTAGACTGTAATTTTATAAATACACATTTCTCAGTTAGGACTGTAATCGACACAAAAAAAGAAGAGAAAAAAGCAAATTTGACAATGTTACACATGACTCCAAAAATGGGCTGGACAAAATTATTGGCACCATTTCAAAATTATGGATATATAAGATTGTTTCAAGCATGTGATGCTCCTTTAAACTCTCCTGGGGCAGGTAGCAGGTTGCAGGTGTGGGCAATATAAAAAATCACATCTGAAGGCAGATAAAAAGGAGAGAAGTTGACTTAGTCTTTGCATTGTGTGTCTCTGTGTGCCACACTAAGCATGGACAACAGAAAGAGGAGAAGAGAACTGTATGAGGACTTGACAACCAAAATTGTGGAAAAGTATCAACAATCTCAAGGTTACAAGTCCATCTCCAGAGATCTAGATGTTCCTTTGTCCACAGTGCGCAACATTCTCAAGAAGTTTGCAACCCATGACACTGTAGCTAATCTCCCTTGATGTGGACAGAAGAGAAAAATGTATTAAAGGTTGCAACGCAGGATAGTCCGGATGGTGGATAAGCAGCCCAAAAAAAGTTCAAAGAAATTCAAGCTGTCCTGCAGGCTCAGGGTGCATCAGTGTCAGCGCAAGCTATCCGTCGACATTTAAATGCTATGGCAGGAGACCCAGTAGGACCCCACTGCTGACACAGCAACATAAAAAAGCAAGAGTATAGTTTGCCAAAACGTACTTGAACGAGCCAAAATCCTTCTGGGAAAACGTCTTTTGGAAAGATGAGACGAAGATGGAGCTTTTTGGTAAAGCACGTCATTCTACTTTTTACCGAAAATGAAATGCTGCCTTCAAAGAAAAGAACACAGTACCTATAGTCAAATATGGTGGAGGTTCAAAGATGTTTTGGGGTTGTTTTGTTTCCTCTGGCACTGGGTGCTTGACTGTGTGCAAGGCATCATAAATTTGAGAATTACCAAAGGATTTTGGATCGCAATGTAGGGCCCAGTGTCATAAATTGGGTTTGCGTCCGAGATCGTGGGTCATCCAGCAGGACAATGACCCCAAACCTTATTCAAAAAGCACCCAGAAATGGATGGCAACAAAGCGCTGGAGAGTTCTGAAGTGGCCAGCTATGAGTCCAGATCTAAATCCCATTGAACACCTGTGGAGAGATCTTAAAATTGCTTCTGGGAAAAGGTACCCTTCCAATATGAAAGACCTGGAGCAGATTGCAAAGGAAGATTGGTCCAAAACCGGATGAGAGGTGTAAGAAGTGTATTGATGGTAATAGGAAGCGATTGATCTCAATTTTTGTTCAAAAGGGTGTGCAACCAATATTAAGTAAAGGGTGCCATTAATTTTGTCTAGCCCATTTTTGGAGTTTTGTGACATTTTCATATTTGCTTTTTTCCCTCCTTTTTTTGTTCCGTTCCAATTCACACAATGGGAATACACATCTGTATTGCAAAACATCTGTTAATGCAATACTTTTCTTTAAGAAAGGGGTGCCAACAATTTTGTCCGTGACTGTATATTCAAATATAATTTTTCCATGTATATATGTTCTTGTTGTTATGTCTGTTTTAGACATTAATCCAAAGTATCCATGAATGTGTTTAAATACTGGAATTATTAGATTTGTAGTAACTCATTTAACCAAGATGATATTTAGATCATGTTTGGTGTCTATGAGCTACATTTGTAATGACCTTAATGTTAATTTTTGGTGTGTTTTGGTAACTTTTCATATTAGTTTTATCAAACTCTTAGAAGTTTTCTTAGTGCACATCCAATCAGCTTTCACATGCAAAACACCATCTGAGAGACAAAGACAATTAACTTTGACCCAATCAGATGGCAGCTTTGGAGGGAGTTACGTCTTTAGGATGTTACATAAAAGAGACCACCAGAAGAGTTTCTTTGGTTTTTATGATTTGTTCTTCAGGTTTTCAGTTTGTGGGGGTTGGTTGTTTCTCTCCTCTTTCTTCTTGCGTTCTGCATCTCCAAAGGATGGACTAGAAGAAGACTTCACCTTTAACCCATAAGTTTGTGCCAGGCTGCGGCCTCGTCTTTCCAGATACAGATCCTCTGCATAAAACTGGTTCTCTCTGATCACTTTCAGCCAAGATCAACTAGAGCCTTAACAAACTGCATCAGGACTCTTTCTTTCTTTTGATGGGCAAGACGTGCAAGTATCAAACTTAGTCTTATTAATGGAGGCATAGGGCATCATTAATCTTTTTAACAAAGGTCCTTTACAAGAAACTGATGTTTAGTTCAGGCTATTGATCTTCTGAATATCATATACTTCCATAATCCATGCTCTGTTCTTCTCTCTGCTTCAACTTCAACCTTCTTCCAATGCTTAACTGTATGTGTGTGTATGTTAGATTAGTATGTGTCTAGTCTAGGTAATAAAGTCATGTTTTATTTCACAAGTGATGTTGTTTGTAGTTTATGTTCATAATCCGGAGTCCCTAAACATGCCGATTCTTGCTACCTGCTCGTAATGCTAAGTGATTTCACCAAATCATGAATTTTCCAGACAAGTATAGTTGATCATATTAATTAAATTCATCCCAATTTAGGTTGATATTTGTTTCCCTTACAAAGGGTGGTGGAGAATATAGGACTTATAATTGGGATCAAAGCTCATGATAATTCTTACATATTTGATGAAGAATAGTGTTTAAATAATACTGTTCCTCATTGAATTCACTACATACAGTATATATATAATTTATCTGACTTTAGTTTTACCTGGCCTGCAAGATAGTTTTTTACCCAACAGAAATATTATGCAATTCCACACATTTAATTGAAAAGATTATACTTTTTAAACAATACAGAATGTAAATACTATTTTTTAAATACATTTTTTGACAGCAAAAAAATTGGAGTTAATTTATGATTCAGTTCCGTCTTATCAAATCAGATATCAGATTAGTAATGGGTGAATATACGTTTTTTAAAAGTAAGGCTGAGTTAAAGACTCAGTTATAGGGATAGTTCACCCAAAAATAAAAATTCTGTCATCAGTTACTCAGGGATGATTATAACCAAACAGTTCTTGGACCCCATTGAATACTATCGTTGGAAAAATATTTTTTGTTCTGTTTAACACAAAAGAAGATATTGTGAAGAATGTAGGACAGCAAACTGAGGGACTTTTGACAAATTGTCATTTTTCCTACTATGGTAGTCAATGGGGTCCAAGTACTGGTTTCCAGCATTCATCTAAATATCTTGCTATGTGTTCAACCAAAGAAAGAAATTGAATTGTTTGAAACGACTATAGAGAGTGAGTAACTTTCATTTTTGGTTGAAATATCCTTTTAAATACTGGCCTGCCCACAGAAACCTTTCACAGTGCAGACCATGAACGGCAAACTTACAGGAATAACCAGAAGAAAGTTAGAGAGGCTGAAAAATCTCTATTCACACTAAACTTGTTGTTTGTCTGTCAGGTCCTTCTTCATGCTTTGATTTCCTCTACTGTCCTCTTTTAGAATCAAGTGGCCATCAGAGCGGTTAGAAAGGGAAAGGGGATTTCATGTTTGCGGTAGCTATGTACAATATTGTAACTAAAATATACATTAGAGAAGTAGCCAACAAAACCTCAGTATCATTGTTATACACAATGTTTTCTTACAGTGCATTTAAAGGGACAGTTCACCCAAAAGTGAAAATTCTGTCATCATTAAATCCACCTTGAGTTCCAAACCTGTAAAAATATTTTGTGTCCGGTTGAACACAAAGGAAGATATTTGGAGGAATGTCAGTAACCAAACAGATCTCATCCCCCATTTACTGCCATAGTAGGGGATATAAATACAATGGGAGTCAACGGGGGATGAGATCGCTTCGGCTAGTGACATTATCTCTTTAAGTGAGTTCTACCCACATATAGGTTTTATGTTTATTCTCTGAGAATTTCTGTTTGAATCCTGTTGTTTCAGAAAGGTCAGCATCACAATGTACTGCATCGCTTCGTCAATAGTCCCAAGGTCACTTGTGCAGTCAGATGACAGGAATATCAGGAATATCAAGATATCAGGAAAGGAGCAGAAACATCTCGTGCAACTTCAGCCAAATGCAAAGTATGTCTTAACACGGCCACGTTTATTTACAGAACCACAGGAAGTCCAAGGAGATACCACTTCCTGTCTTTTGCAAGAAGCCCTCCTAATCTCATTTTATGTCACACTCTAAAAACTTCTAGTTTGAGTGCCCCTGCGAGCGCGGTCAAGCATTCCCGGTTCAGGAACCCCTCTCTCGGTGTCCACTCTGGATATTAAGCGGCCAGTCAATGATGTTGCTCCCTCTGTTTTAAACCAAACATTTCAAGGTTTGTGTATATATTAAAGAAAGACGAGTGTGGTAGCCTGTATTTAATGAGTTGATTTGCTGCACGTGTGTTTCTTAGTGTATTAACTGGTGTAATTCATAATGTATTATACATAATTTATATGTCTTTAGTTATTTTATTAATTGACATTTGTTGCTACATATTGTGGAGTATGTTTATTAGTCATTTATAATGTTATTTATAATGCTTGTTAATGTTTGATATGAAACATTTTTATTTATTATAATTAAACTGTTTTCTTTTAATTATGCAAATCTTAAAATATTGCTGTTACAGGATGTAAAAGTTAACATTTTTATTAACAATTATTTTACAGTCAAATAAAATTTTATTTTTTTAAAATAAATGTCAATTGTCTTGATTGACAATGAAGTACAGAATAAATTAAGAATAACCCAGCAAGAATAACCCAGAATTAAACACATGAATAGTTAAAATGACTACATTTTGGGTTTTTTCAATAAGCCAGCATGCTGGGTCATCATGTGTAACCCAGTGTGCTGGGTTACTTTAACCCAGCATGTGTTCTGTCCAATATTACCCAGCATTGGGTTGCCAATTGGGTTGTTTTTAACCCAGACATTTTTAGAGTGCATGACCAATGGCTTTGAAGTTGCCATCAGCAATAGGAATCATTGTTAAGAGAGGGTTTAAAATTATAATTGATAAAGCTCTAAAGTGCTTGTACGGTTAGAAAGAAATATATACGTCAAATCCCTTGCAAAACAAGATGAGTGGTGAAATAAGTGATCTAATGGCACTGTTTTTTTGAAGCTGTCACACAATGTCTGTTCCTGTCCCAGACGCCTCTCCCAGTTTACATGTAGAGTGGTCATTTTCACAGTTGTTTAATATTAATATGAATTAAATACAAAATAAATAGTTATATTATAACATCACTGACTGGAAGTTACCTTTTGGCCAGGTGTATACATTCTATGATCTTGCCTTCCAGCGGGGCATCCATGACATCACATGAAAACTGTGTATTGTATATTTCTTTCTCTATTTATGTAATATATTCATTCACAGATGTTTTGAGTGATGAAATCTCATGGGAGACAGGAAAAGGTTTTTACTGGAATTAAAAGGGATTTGGGGCTCTCAAGACTCAACCTAAGGTATATTTCATAACCAGATGGAAGTTTTGACAGCCTGTCCACGCTTCAATGAAATATAAGCTAAACCCTTTTTCCCTTCCTTCCTTCCTTTCTCCCTTTCTTTTGAAAAAACAGAAGAAGGAAAGTGCTGTTATGCCCAGACGTTTATCCTGACTAAACAAGTCAATGTCTTCTAATCTAACAGATATTCAGAACTACATAAAAACAAATATTTAATCACACTAAATAAGATGCATTATTTATTATTGAGTGTATATTTTTGAGTATAAATATATGCCACACAGGATTGTATTCTATGCCTAAAAAAGGCAAAATCCAAGCAAACCTGTATGATCTTATAGTTCCATCTCTGTCATTGTGTAACAGCAGAAAAGCCAAGAAGCAGACAAAAACATTATTGTTAGCTTTACTGAGGTTTGAGTTTATCAGAGTTTATGATTGGCCTTTGGTACCACGTTTTTGTTGTGACGTTTGGATTAAAGTACAATTTTATGTTACTTTTTCCACAAAAGCGAAGTCACTTTATCTTAATTAATTTAATCCACATGTCATCATAAAATGTCCATTTTCACCTCCTTTCCTTATACAAGTGTATTGTAAAGGTTGATGTCTTTTGTTAATACTGTGCGACAGTATTGTCAGTCACATATTGTGTTTTTGTATGCACTGTTGACTACTGCATATGGCAAACATGTTTTTGCATCAGAGGTTTCCACCGTTTGTGTTCCACTCATAAAGGAAGTAGTGAACACCACATTTCACACTGACCTACTCGTGATGTTCCATACCTCGCCTTTAACTTACTTCACTGAAAATACAAGTGCAAAAGTGTTTTTTAATAATTACGATTATTCCTTTACTTTTTCTTCATTGTCAGAATGGGTTTGATAGTATTTTTCATGATGACGTTCTCAATCTCTTTTACTATATGGTAGCGTCTCTAGCTTTGATCTTTTACACTTAAAAGCAGATGTTGTACGCTAAGAATATTGGTGCATCGGCTTTTTACACACAAGAAAGAATGAGCTTATGGGGATGCTGTTCATGTCTAACCTTCATTGTGATCCTGTCATCCTCCACTTTTCTCCGTAAACATATATCAAAAACAAATGTACAAATAATAAAAATGCCTAAATGCATTTTTAAAGCAGAAGAGAAACAGTTGATACAAAACTTGACCAGTGTAAGATCCTCAGGACAGTGAAATGGTATAAAGACCTGCTGTTGGGAACTGAGAATTAACCTTTGCTTCTAGTGGAGTCAAATTGAGAGGAAAGGAAAAAACTGTGTGTACATTAAGCAAACAAATTAAAATAAAAGCAGAAGAAAAGTCCCATTGTTTAAGAGAATTTAAAAGATTATCAGGTAAAATCAACTACAAGATGAGTTTTAAACTTTT
>CM017903.1:24527067-24589443 GCA_008369825.1 Triplophysa tibetana | reverse complement strand
TCTTCAGCCTCATCAGCTTGGTCTGAAAACCAACCCTCCTGTGATCCAGGAAAAACTGTAAAAACTATTAAGAAACCTGCACCTACCAAGGAGGAACTGCTGAAAATGACCGTATGCCATTCAAAGCTCCGCATGCGTTCAAAGCTTCTGTATAACATGACTAGTTATCAGAGATGTTTCCAACCTTTAACTGGTTTTGTTACAGGAGTCCATGGCGACTGAGTATCTTAACAGTAAGAACATGACGGATGCTGTCAGTGCCGTGAGGGAGATGAAAGCACCTAAACATTTTCTGCCAGAGATGTTGAGTAAGATCATCTTGTGTTCTTTGGAACGGACAGATGAGGATCGGGAGCAGGCCAGCACTCTCATTCACACACTCCGAACCGAGAGCTTCATTACTGGAGAGAACTTCATGCAGGTAAAATTACCTAGAGTCAAATCAATGATGTTGCACATCCCCTGTGGAACACAAAGTCAAACAATTGTATTGTTGTCTGCAGGCTCTTCTGAATGGATTGGATCAGTGCCCTAAGATTGAGGTGGACATTCCACTGGTCAAGTCTTACCTGGCCCAGTTTGCTGCTCGAGCTGTCATCGCTGAGCTGGTCAGTGTGGCCGAACTGGCTCATCCGCTGGAGAACGGAAATCACTTTCCCTTGTTCTTGCTGTGTCTGCAGCAAGCTTCCAAATTGAAGGACCGTGAGTGGCTCACAGACCTCTTCCAGCCAGAGCAAGGTCAACATGCAAAAGATGCTCCCCGGTACGTCGGTTAAGCTTGATTCCGCCTTATTTATTATAAAACAAGACAACAGTGACAATTTAATGAAATATTATATAAAACTTCATCCAAAGAATATTGTTCACTAAATTGTGAGAAATAGGATTAGGGACATTTTTATGGAAAAGTTCAACCCCATGGCTTAACTGTTCTGTTTTCTGTTCTTTAGAAATTGACCAGAATAAAGATCGTATGCTGGAGATTCTGGATGGAAAGGGTCTGAGTTTCCTTTTCCCCTTGCTAAAACTGGAGAAGGAACTGCTGAAGCAGATCATGCAGACCCTTCCCCTGGGTCCATCTATAAGTGGATCAAAGACAATATCTCCCCAAACTCCACACTGATAAGGGCTTCATCAACATACTTATGACCAGGTACAGCACACTAAATATCCACACGAAACAGTACTGCTTTTGAATAATCTCATATCAGCTTTATTTAACAAGTCTTTTTCCATTTAAACAGCTTTCTGCAGTATATCGTGGCTGAACTTGGTCTGTCTGAAGGGGATGAGCAACTGTCCTCTCCTTCGAAAGAACATCTTGATCAGGAGAGGCAACTGCTACTAGCCTTTAAGCCAGTCATGCAGAAGTTCCTGAACGATCACACAGAACTGCAGGTCAGCGCTCTCTACGCTCTGCAGGTGCACTTCAACGCCAACGCTTTCCCAAAAGGTAATGCAGCTACTTGCATTAGAACATGTAGCCTATCCCTGACACTAACTGTGACCTTTTGATGGGAAATATAATTTTTATTTTGTATTTTAGGTGTGTTGCTTCGCTACTTTGTCAACTTTTACGACATGGAGATCATTGAGGAGGAAAGTTTCCTAGCATGGAAAGAAGACGTTTCTCAAGAATTCCCTGGGAAAGGAAAAGCCTTATTCCAGGTAATTGTTTAGATTTAGCGGTTATGTAAACTTAATCATGTTCTCATGAGAAGTGTTTTTCTTCATATTATTATGAGGTAAAATACAGGTGTGTCTTGCCCTCAGGTGAATCAGTGGTTGACTTGGCTGGAGACAGCAGAAGACGAAGAGTCAGAGGAGGAAGCCGACTGATGAACAGACTAATCCTCCCCGTGCATACTTGTATCCTGATAGATAACATGCCATCTTCTCTTTGGTTCCTTCACTTTTGCTGTAATTCACTCTCTTACCTAAACTGCTGCTAGGCTCATGAATTAACCGCAAGACAAAGTAATGCCATCTTCATCATAATATATCCTTGTGCTTGCATCATAGCCAATGTCAGGTGTGTCAGTTTTGAGTTTGAGATGATAAAACGACCACTTTGTTTAATAGGTTTACATATTTCTTTGTCTCCTCTTAATTTCTAATTTTTTTAGACATTAGGAAAATGTGGTCAGGTGCCATCTTTACATGTGTAACCTGGTTTGTGTTTCACGGTATAGAGTGGATGGAAAACCTTTTGGTGCCCAGCAGAAGTGAAGCTGTCGATGTAGAAGCAATAGTTTGTTGTCTTTTTGGAGATGGATTAGAATTAAACTGAGATCCTGGTGAGTGGCCTTCATAGGTTACGCTGTTGACGCTTTTAGTGTTATTCTGGGTCCGTTGCAATATCCTTTAACCTTCACGTGCATGATTTTAAAAATAATCTGTTAAACTGTAATCACGGACTGGTTGCTATAAAGTTCTAGCAGTTTCCATTTCTACCTCCTCATGAATAATCTTTAGCGCTGGCTTCAGACATGTCTAAAGTCTTGAGATCCAGTAAATCTCCATAGTCATTCAGACAATTTCATACAAACACATACCTAAAGCCACAGCTTGCAGTAGATCTGAATGTCTATTGAAGATATGTGTTAGTGAGAAGTCCAGCTAACTGAATGAATGCCTCCGCTGCCCCAGCCTTACTTATTGTCTACTGTGTGTTCTGACAAGGTAACTGAAATGAAATCTATTACAGCGATAGTAACGTCTTTTAGGCCCCAGCCATCTGCTGCAAATGAAACATCTTAAACGTGTATCTGGTGGAATATTTTAACCTGCCTTTGGATAAGTCATTAAAAGTTAATTAAATAAAAAGGATTCACAAAAAAAGAGAAAAGGCTTCTGCCCTTGTCAATAGATGGTATGACAACAACCGTTTATTGTCAGGTGTTTTAATTATTTGACAGTTATTCTTGTTTGTTAAACGGCAATCCAGATGTAAGAAATTAAATGGTTTATGATCATGACATTGTAAAGCATATTTTGCTGTATTCATCACCACTATTGCTGAATTTACAATAAAGAAAATACTTGATCAATATATTTACTTGTTGTCCGTTTTTGTGAGCTGCAAAAAAATATGTATGTTAATGTAAGCAGGAACTTTTTGCTTTTTAAATTTGAAAAAATATTTGAAGGTAGAGCAAACAAAACATGTTAGGATTTTTTACTTTTTGCATTATTCCTCATCCGTGGGGATCCAGAAATATTCAACCTTTCTGCTTCTCCTTTGAAACCCAGAATCATGGGAATCTCCCATTGGTGACAGTTCACTGAAATGGGCTGGTCCTGTGTCCCTTCTAACCCGAGGTGCAGCCACTCTAAACATGGTTCTGCTGAACAGATATGACAAATTCAGACGGTGCATTATTCAAAGTTTAGTATTATATTATATAAATACATACCTCCCTGAGCTCCTTTCTGAATCCTCGCTGCTGGGATCAGGTGTGGAAATGTACACAGGATCTCCTTCCTGTTGATTGCATGTTTTTTAGACGGTTGAAGAATACAATTATTGTATTTTGTTAAAGATGAACAAAGGAAAATGAAATTACTGTGAAGGTCCTTGGTGTACCATCTTGATTTTTTAGAAGCTTAACCCTCTGGTCGCTCTCAGTCATACACAGGAAGTAGCTCTTAATGTTAGCTTGACTCTGAAGTGAGATACACAGGTATGTGTTTTTATATTGACATTAATTGGGAAAATAAAAGCATTGTAAGTTTTTGTCATTGATTTGACATCCCCTGGTCACTAGATACTCTCTTTGTATGGATGAACAGTGATGCTCCTGCCTCATCCTTGCAGTCCATTTTTAATGAGCCAAACGGACTCACTGCTTTGGTTTGCCTCTGAGACTTCAGCTCCTCCTGGGCCCTGATGATTTCTGCCAGATCCTGATGTTTCTCTCTCCAGGAAAGACACTCCCTGGTGCGATCTTCCTTTTCTCTCTCGGCTAGATTTCTTTCCTGCTCAGTATCTTGTTGGGCTTTTTTGGCTCTCTCACTATATTCTTCAGCAACCAGAGCTCTACGTCTTGAGTTCACCTCCCTGGTAAAGCAGAGCAACAAATACATGAATGATGTCAAATTAAAAGCATTATGATGCATTTATATAGCATTACCAACATTTTTCTACATTAAAAGCTCACTTTTCCATAATTTTCACATTTTCCTCTGTCAGCTCCTTCAGTTTGTTTCGTAATGTGTTTCTCTCATTTTCCAGTCCTTTGTTTTCTTCCAGGAGAACTTGCTTTTCTCCGGACACGCGGTCTAGTTTAATTTTGGTCTCAAAGTAATTCCTCTCAGTTTGTGCTAAAAGTTGCTGGACATTTGTGTGCTGTGGATGAAAGCATGCAGTGTTTCTTCATTTCATTTGCATTGTTAAGTGCATTGTTAGGTATATTGTGTGCAAACTGCATTGTGATTTCGTGGGCACCTCTTTCTTCAGCTGCTGTAGCACCTCACTTAGCCTTGTTTTTTCAGATATCACAAAATCTTTCTCCTCCCGGTTGTCCAGTGCCCGGGCTTCTGCTAGGGCTCTATTTTTATCCGCCTCTGCTCGGGTTCTGTCCGCATCCTCAGCTGCCCTGGAGCACAGTGTCGCCCTCTGCTGGCTGATATGTAGCTTCTGGTTTAACTAATAATATTAAAGAGGAACTATTACAATGTCCTTAAAATTACTTTTCTGGCAGTGTGTTATGTTGCTGTGTATAAATGTAAGACGTCTGCCAAGCTTTAAAGCCGAAAGTGACCGAATTGTTATTGGTTTGGGAAAAAGGAGTCGACTCTGAATCTCGTGAACGAGTCGTCTGTTGGTTCTTATTTCAGTTCTGTGCCAGATTTGCGTCACTCTGTGTAATCCAGTACCTCAGAGATGACGTATTTTTGTAGGCTAACAAGAAATTAAGTGCCACCCTGGTTCCTCGTGTGCATTTTTGTCCCTTAGACGTTTGGAAGATCTCAAAAAATAAGCTCTGTGATTAACAATGGTTCATGATGTTTACACTTTTTGTCTTATCAAGATAATCTTTATAAATGATCACCACTTTTGTTACATAAAAAGCTAACACAATCCTATAAACAGACAACATTTAAGATCGCTGGATGTCAACGTCACCACCCACCCCCAAGTCTCCGACAACTCTTTCAAACTTTATTAAACACGTGTTCTCTGGTAAGTAATTACTCTGTGAATTAATCCGCATCTACGTTTTAAGAGACTTGTGCCCATGCTGCATTATTTGTGAGCTTTATATGTGCGATGACGTCTAATGTCCCCGCCAATGGAAGTAGTCACTTTTAGCAACCTGTTATTAAGACACAATAAGATTTTAAATTATCCCAGGCAGGTTAGAACTGGTGTGTTTTATGTCATAGAATAAAACGTGAAAATATTTAGAGGTTCTGTTAACCACAGACCTTACTTTGGGCAATTTACCAAAAACCTATTAAAAAAACCTACAGACTATGAAGCGATGGAACCGGAAGTCCAAAAAAACTGATTTGTATTTGCATACAAAAATAGGTCATCTCGGAGCCTCCTTATGTCCATTTGCGACGCCCTAAGGGTAAACCAATCAAAGCAGACTAGACCATGTGACCAATTAGATCAGAGTAGGATGACAGAAAGGAGGAGACAAGACAGATCAATCGACCGAACTAATCATTTGAGAGTCAGTAAAGAGCTAAGGTATTAATAACTGTCTATTATTAGAAACTTAGTGTTTTTACACCTGGTATGTACGTTAAGTTGTTGGACAATCCTTAAACCAAAGTAGGACCTTAAAAATCGCAAAATATTTACTCCTTAGAACAAGGAAAAAGGGATGAAACAATATTATTAATAAGATTTATTCTATATTTCTAGATGTCTAATGAGGATACCTCTTTAACTTGGACCTGGAGTTCCTGGTTGAGGTTCCGCAGGTTTCTCATGGTGAGCTCGTTCTCAGTTCTCATCATGATCCTTTCCATGTGTATTTCATTAGAGAGGTATTTATTCTCCTTTTTTAGGTCTTCACATTCCTGAAAGACGAAGACATGTTTGTTCATTTACTATAAAAGAAAGTATGTCAGAATTAATGCCATGAATTAAATGGTCATGTAAACGAAACATAATGAACTGCACTCAACTTAACTACCAAAATGTGCATCTCTAATTTGTAAATTGCCCTTGATAAAAGCGTCTGTTAAACGATTGTAAGTGTATAAGTTTTAAGCAGGTTTGCCATATGAGTTCACTATTTTGTTTGGACAAACAAATGGTTGTCACACTGAAATATCACAAAACCAAGTATTGCGATGCTGTTAAAAGTTAAAATCTACAAAAAAATCGGACTGGGTTCAATTTTCTGCGTTTTTTTATTTTCTGCGTTTTCCGCATCCGTTGCAAACATCTTGACAGGTGTTTTGTCAATCCAGATAACATACTGCACAAACGAGAAATTGGATACGTTTTAGCAAACACTAGCATACTTTAATATAATTGTGTTAAGATTCACTGAATCATTATCTCCTCCGAGTCGTCCAAAACACGGATTCAGTTAGGAAAGTAACAGCGCAAAAAAGACAGATGTAAGTGTTCATAGAAACGTGCGCATATGCAACATTATTACGGCACTACGATACTACCGTTTAAAGAACAGAGTGGCATTGCGGGTATTTTTAAGTTTTAGCATCGCGGTGCTACCGTAGCAACGGTATACCGTGCAAACCTCTAAAACAAGTAGCACTTCTTAAAGGGATAGTTAACCCAGAATGACTATTCCTTTATACTCTCGTCAGACCAGTGTTGTTTTATTGCACATCATATAATATAAGATATTTATCATTAATACATTTTAACATTAAAGTGATAGTGTTAGATATTATTTTCCCCATAGATAAATAAGCCACATATATGCATGAATAAGTGTAGCATATGTGTGGTTTAAAGGCTCACACACAGAGAGGATAGCTGCTAGCTGAGCAAACAGCTAGCTAAACGTGGAGGAAGAGGATCTACTTAAAGCTAAACATTCTTTGTCTGACATGCTATCTTTTCTATACCTTATTTGGTATAACCAGTGTCTTATGGCACACTATATAAAGATGTTTCTTCCATATAGTTTCTATACCTCATTTTGTATAACAGGTGTCTTGTTGTACACTACATAAGTATTTGTCTTCCCTGAAATAAACAAGTTCAAAAGCTGTATGCCTTTGTGTCTAGTTCTTGTGCTCCCAGATCTGCAGAAGAATTCTCTCACAACATCCAACCTATTTCTGATTCGATCTAAGGGTAATCCAAAACTCAGAAAGAAACTTAGTGTTCGAAAGGAACCTGAAGTTTAACAGATAGTTCACACAAAATAAGTATTATGTCATCACTTACTCCCCCTCGTGTCATTTCAAAGCTATCTGCCTTTCTTTTTTCTGCAGTTCACAAAATAAGATATTTTGAAGAATGCATTGGTTTTGTGTCCATACAATATAAGTGAATGGGGGCCAATGCTGTCCGGTTACCAACGTTCTCCAAATCTTCTTTTGTGTTCTGCAGAAGAAAGTCTGTGAGGTTTGAAATGAAAAGATGATGATTAAATAATGACAGAATTGTCATTTTTTGGGTGAACTATAACTTTAACAATGAAATCTACATTAATAATAAAAACCGCAGTAATTCAAGTGGACCACAGAAAGCACATCATTACATATTTAGAAGTTCCTTAACCAGCTTTTTAAATGTATTATTCTCTGTTATTTCACACAAAAACAATGTAAATAACTTCCATTTGTCTTTTGACATCACCTACCTTCCTCTTCCTCACCAGTTCCCCCTGCAGGTGGTTGATTTGCAAGAAAGAGCCACTAGCGCTTAGAGCACTGACGGGTCGGACCGCACGCACGGGTCTTCGAGGAGGGTGTGTTGGCTTAAAAACTCCCTTAAGCTCCTCGATGCTCTGAAAGCGGTTGCCAATATTATTGGTGCTGTGAGAAAGAGATTTGTAGAGACCGCTGTCTGAAGCAGGGCTCTTCAATAAACTGAGAGCCTGGAGCTCCCCATGAGAACTGGCCCTCAGAGTCATAATTTAATTTAGTGAAGAATCTCCCAATTTTGACCTGAATCTGTAGTTTTGATGTGATGTAATTTGCTTCTTCCGCAGAGTCCCGGCATGCAAACGAATGCGCTCAGAACTAAGGGGACTCATGAACATGCGGCTCAGGTCAATTATTTATTAGGAAATGTTATACCAACTCACAGGGAGCAGAAACTTGACGCTCACAAATGGATTGAAACACAGATCACCCCATCCCTGACTAATTGTAGAATTATGTTTCTCAGCTTTCTGTTGTGAGCTGGGTTAACAGTACTGATAAACGGGTCAAAGAAAGAAAACAATAAGACTTTTGCTTTTCTTGAAGAAACTAAATAGTCCTTGTGCTTATAGCTTACGGTCAAACCTTGGCTCAACATGCCAAATGATATGATACTTAATACTCCGGGTTTATATCCACCCTGATGGCACACATAAATCTGCTTTACGTCCATTTGATGTCTGCATTTATATCTGCAATACATGGTGTCCTCATTTGCAATAGGTCTCGAAGACTTCTGCTGTCAGACGTCATATATACATCTACATACAACTATACAATGTCTGTAAGATGTTTATGATTTAGAGAGGATGTAAATCTGCTCTTTCTAAGATGTTTGCCAGATGTTTTTGCACGGCAGATGTTTTCAAGATCTCCAGATCTTTAGCAGACATCTTACAAATGTATCTGTGCTATCTGGGTTACAAGTGTCGTTTTCAAGACTGATTCCCTTTACTTCACCGGGCAGACGAAGAAATTCAAACCCCTTTACTGCAGATGTATTATTTAAGCTGAACACAAAATAGGACTAATGCCATATAACTATTCATTTTTCATTGTATTAGTTTAGTAATAAAAATGGTATATACCCAGGTCAGAACCTTTTGTAATGGTTTGTTATTTCCTGTCAAGGACCATTTAGATGAGACAATCAAATATGTGAATCTGCAAAACAGGGCACAGGATGCTTTGAAAAGCTTCCTGTAATTTCGGCTATATGTAGATAATTATGGAATATGTTTAAAATATTTGACATGACTGGTGCAGTCACATGAATGTTTTTGGTCGCCCTTTGCTCCAGATGTAATTGGCCTCTCCGTGAAGGTCTTTATCCAGATCATCCTCAACCTCCTGTTTCCTATTTCCATAGTTCACCTTTTTTGTAAGAAGGTGGAGTGAGTTCAAAACTGTGATCCTTTCTGCAGAATCACCATATTTGTGTTTGTAAACGACTGCAGTTTTGTTGGCGTCTTTAATGTTGCTGCACTGATGGCTGGAGTTTGGTTAACTTTGTGTCCTTTATTCACATTATGTATTTGCACACTCTGTGTAGATGTGAATCAAATTCAAGGTATGATTCTATGTCTCTATATTTGTCTTTTTAAATGCACTTTTGATTTTAATAAATCAAATGGGAAATGTTTTGTTGTATCTCAGTTCCTAAAGATGATGGAATTTCTGGAGTGGTGTTGGTTCAAACCAAGGACAAGAAATACAGTTTTAATGCGACAACAGCCAAAGAGGCATGTAATGCTATTAAAATGAGAATCGCTACAAAGGCTGAAATGGAGACAGCAAACAAACATGGATTACAGACATGCAGGTAAAGCTGTAAAAGATTTGGCTGTAGATTTGTATATTATGACATGTTGACTGAAATTATACAAAGCTTTTGGTGGTAGAAGATGTTTAAAAATCGATAATTTTTGACCAAAATAATATTATCAGAAAAAAACTGTATGAAGTCTGCAGTTAAAGTCTTGAGTTAAAAGATTAAAATGAAAGGGCATAAATGTATAGCAAAAAACAATATTTCTTACTACACATTTTTTTTGGTCTCGTTTTCTTGTTCAAATATTTAAAGAATTCTATACATTTACTTGACAAGGAATATTTAGTCTTGAGTTATTAAAGAAAATATACTTTTATTGGGTTATTTTTCTTTTCAAGTAAGTGGATCGTGATTGAAGAATTTGTAAGACATTTACGTTTTGTAGTGTTTTCATTAACATAATTTAATGTATTTTTTAATGATGTCTTATATTTATTTAGCTTAGAATTTTTTTTTTAACTAAAAAATGTTCTGCTTTGGAGAAGACATTTTCATCTAACATAACTTTGAACAGTGTTGATAGTAGGTTATGAGTTCATATCTGATCTGTATAGGTTCCAGGACTTCTAAGACTGCAATATTACCCTTTTACTTAGGTACGGCTGGATTGAAGAGCAAGTAGCAGTTGTACCACGAATTGACAGAAACCCAAAATGTGGTAAAAACAGCACAGGCATTTCTGTATGGAGAGCTGACATCCGCAACCTGTTTGATGTTTATTGTATTAAGCCACAAGGTATTCGTGTTTATAATATCTTCCTATGGTTATTAATGCATGTTGCACAATGTAAAGATAATTTTGTACAATTGCTAGATATTCTATGGTATCATAGGTTCATATTTTAGGCATATGTTAGAAAAACAATACAATACAGTACTGTCTATATAACATGAGAATATGTCTTTTACAATAAACCCCAGGTCCCGATGGACATTTTGAAACATCAACAAGGCTTGAATCTACAACAGAAAGGAGAAGAAAACCATCAACTACCCATTCTTCTACGATATCAATCCAAACATCAACTACTCATTCTACCTCTTCTCCTGTCACATCCCTTCCTCCCTATTCATCCACCCCTTCCATTTCCTCTGGTTTCAACACTTCCTCAAACACTAGCACTGTTATTCTTTCTAGCATCAGTAAAATAACTTCTCAGGCAACAACAAGCCCCCGGCTTCACTCATCTCCCAGAACCTTGACCGAAGTCTTGACCTTACCCATTTTATCGTCCTCTCTTTCATTCACTAATACTGTTGTTCAACATACCTCACCTTTAACAGGCCAGACCGATCTGTCCCAGACTGCTGGACCTTATAAACCTTCCATTAGAGGTTTGGATTTTAAACCCTTAAACATCCATCCAAATAATTGAATCACTTTCCACCGAGTTTATTAAACTTCTTTATTTTAGCAGTTCCAAAAGCAGTTGTTATCGTTTCTGTTATGCTGCTACTGCTGTTAGCAGCCGTAGGGACAGCTTGGTATCTCAAAATGTGAGTGATTCAACAACTATCATAAGCAAAAATAGTTTTAAGATAAAGTTGCATACATTTACTTGACTTTGTTTCCCTTCAGCAAAAGAGGACAACAGTTTCCATCCTGGACGAGAATTAGGGAAAAATATTTTTCCGAAACTGAGATGTGCCAACACATTATTGATAGGCACTGTATGCAAGAACAGACGAGCAAAGACAACAACAATAGGAAATGTGACAACATCATCCTTCGGATGGAACAAGATCCCGACACAGACTAACCCTAAGAACTGAGAGAGAGAGAGAGAGAGAGAGAGAGAGAGAGAGATCGTTCAGATTTCATTGTTTTCAAACTGTGCTAGACCTTTCTGTTTTTCATTTTGTTACTTTGCAGTTCAGTTATTCTAATGGACACTACTTCTTTCTATTTTTGTATTGTAATAAAAGCATAAGCTCAAGACATTCTAATAAACATACAACTGAAAAGATAAACATAATGTACGCCTACCATAATGTTCAGGAATAATTTATTAAGCCTGGAAAAAATAGTTAATAGTTTACATTATGCTACAACAAACAATACCACCAAAATGAAATAGGTTATAGCAGACGCCTACATTAGGTTTATTTAAAAAAAAATAGAAATATTGAAATGATGTCAATATGGATTTCATTTCAATGACTCGATATACGGGTCCGGATTTCGCCATATGCATTATTATGGGAAGAAACATCATCCTATAGAATTTAGGGATTTCAATGTAATTGTAGCCCATTTTACAATTTACTGCATAGCCAAAAAATACATATTAGCATTTTTATTATGTAAATAAAGAATAAATTAATTACATAAAGCTGGAAAACTATTATACATGACTTGGTTATGAAACATCATGAATATAAAGATTATATTTATTAGCGTAATAAACATTTATTCTTAAAACTACAAGCGGATTTAAATAATTGTAAATAGATTATAAAAGACTTTGTTTAATACAACACATCATTTTTGGCAGCTTGTGTTGTTACCATAAAACAATAAATGAACATGTATTACTCTAACGATTTATATAACATACTCTTTTCAATCCTCGTTAAATTTGATGGTTTTACCTTTATGCGTGGCTGCGTCACGACGATGACGTCATCGCAGCGCGTCAGTTTCTCTATCCTGTTGTTGTCATCTTTATTGTTTGCCGGATGTAACAAATATCATCAGGTTTCTACTCATTTGATGTCTTTTCGGTGGGTCTATATGTGATGCTAATGTACAAATATCGAACTCTGTTGTATTAATTTGGGGTAAGAGACGTTTTTTTCCCGGTTAACCAGGCTAACATTAGCCTAACTTACCTAGGTGAGTGTTTACAGTATACTCGACCTGCATAGATGGTTATAACCACAGTCTATGGGTATAACTCTGGATTTCTCTCTTGAAACAAACGTGTTTGCATTATTGTACGTTGTTATAACATATTTTTGTTCAGTTGTTACGTTTGCAAAATCACCATCGCCAGGTGGCAGAGCAATGCAGTTAAATACACACCTGTTCAATTCGAAAGTATGGAGGATTTGTGTTATATCGGTGGATTAATGGTTTAGCATGAAATAGTACTGTTAAGTAATCTTGCTGACAATTGTGAACGTTTGAGATATGTCATGATTGAATAACCCATTGACAGTTCATTAAAGAATGTTTACTTCAATACGTTGGCTTCATTTGGGGGTTTGTTTCTATAATTGTATCACTTCACATTGTGTTACTTTTAATAAGTCTCTTGCTAACCCAAAACATGGACTTGTATGTTCACATCATAAGTATCTTGGTTTAAAATTATAATATAAATGTTAAAGGAAAAGTGTGTTCTAGCATTTACTTTACATTATTCACAAAGTCTTCAGCTTTTGCACTTTAAATGTTCATTTTTAAATGCTCAAATAGTCAATGTAAGCTTCTTAAATAGTATGATATCCTCATATGGTATTACAGAATACATCGACTAGAATAACGCTGCTTTAAATAGTTCAACATGTGTAGAAAAGCAGACTTTTGTCCCTTCTTGGCTTATGTCAACACCGTTCTCTCTCTCTAGGATCTCCAGCAGTGAATGAGGTGTAGTGTTGTAACTGAGCACTCCTCCGTGTGGACCTGAGATGGGCCAGCATCTTTCTGGCCAGGCGGTGAGCAGACTGCCTGAGAAACTGATCAAACATGTCGGGCTGGTGCGAGACAGCGGATACCTCACCTATGATGAGTTCTTGGGTAGCATGGCAGAGCTCAATGATGTGTAAGCAAGTTGTTTGCCCTGAACTTTTATTTTGAAAACGTACACGTTGTGCTCAGGTTAATTGTTTTCTGCCGCAGAACTGCTAAACTAGCTTCCGGCCAGAAGAAACATCTTCTGTTTGAAGTGCAGACTGGATCTGATGCAACAGCTTTATGGAAAGTTGCAGTGAGAATAGTGTGCACCAAGGTGAGATCACATTTATTTATATTTAATTGAGACATTTTTTATCTGTTCTGTGTGTGACCTCTAAAACGCATATTTGTTTTTTTATTCTGTGTGTCAGGGCTACCAAAACTGGTTGATATTTGTTTGAGGTGTTGGCTGTTGTTGCTGACTCCTCTGTGTTTCCGCAGATTAACAAAGAGGATGGAAGTGTGGAGGCCTCCCGCATTATGAACCTCTACCAGTTTCTCCAGCTCTACAAAGACATCACCAGTCAGGCATCTGAAGTCATGAGTTTGGAGATGGCAACAGGAGGATCATCTGGACAGCTGTCTTCAGAAGATACCTGCCAGGCCAGCATGTGGATGGGCAGGTAATGTGACAGATTTATTGAAATTACCATAAGGATGATGCACAGTGACTCACATGCTATTTGTGTTCTGTAATAGCACTGTGCTGTCTTTTACCTTTTCTGTTTTTCCTGTAAAGCTGCTTAAGAACAATGCACATTGTGAAAAGCGTTATATAAATAAACTTGAATTTTATTGTAATAGGGTGAAACAGTTGACAGATGAAGAGGAATGCTGTATCTGTATGGATGGTAAAGCAGATCTTATTCTACCCTGTGCTCACAGCTTCTGCCAGAAGTGTATCGACAAGTGGTAAGAATTTGTGTCGAATTATTAATTTAGGTCAAATCATGACACACCCTTGGAGTGTTTATGATTTCTTCCCTCTGCTTTACCTAGGAGCGGTCAGAGCAGAAATTGCCCCATCTGTCGTATTCAAGTGACTGCCGCCAATGAATCATGGGTTATGTCGGACGCTCCCACGGAGGAAGATATAGCTGGATACATTCTCAATCTTGCAGATGAAGCTGGTCACCCACACAGACCTTAAAATGAAACACTGTGCCGCTGTCTCTATCTGTCTCCCCACTTCCTATTTCATGACACACTGTCAATAGTAAATGTATTTATTGCAGAATAATGTCATACACTGAAGGCAATAAGGACTGAATATTCTGATTCTTTTCAGGTTGATGCATCATAATTTAATGTGAGAAGTTTACATAAGGTGACCTTGTGTAGATAAATGAGAGACGACACGTAGATTTAGAATCAAATTGATTTTCTTCTTCTTGCAAGTCCAGTTTGATCTTGTGTAGTAATGGCACTTCATTGCATCTGTTTTGTAGAGGCCTTGTATTACCTGAAAAACAGCATTTCCGTATCAGCATGTGTAACAGTTTAATGGTATTGACTCGCATATGATGTGGGAACATTACTCCTACAGTCACTTCATGAAAGTCTTATAATGTAGTGATCCATTTTACACTTATGCTAATTGTGTTTTTTATAGGGATTAATCACTGACAATTTTGTTCAAAATCCTAAAATTAAGCTTTTCATCTCACACTTTTCAGTTAAGTGTGAGAGAGAGACTGTGAATATGAGGGCTTAGGAAATATAATTGTAACATAAAGGAAGTATGTGTATATAGAGATCAAACTTTATATAAAAGTCTGAAGTTGAATTGGAGTTTATTAACAATTAATTTAAGTAAATCTACTTTTTAAACGATAACTTCTGTAATATCCTCACAGGTTTACAGAGATGGAGTGACTAAATATTAATATACATAAGAAGATGATAAATATTTTTTTCTGTGATGGTGTTGTTTGAATGAGAGCTGTTTGACTTTGAAAGTGGGATGTTCAGTGCCCAGTTTCTTCCTGTGTGTAAATCTGACAATAAAAGGAACTAAATATTTTTATTTGTGAAAGTGGCCATAACTCAGACAGTTTCTGCATATCTCATATTAATCTTGAGTACTTACAGAATAGTATCGTACCCTTCAAGTATCCGTAGAGTCTTTAGTTCGATCAGATTCACAAAAGACAGATAAAGCTGTACAATTATTTTGAAAAAAAAACATTAGACGCTGCGGGGGTTGTGGGGGGCGATTGGTTTGAGGGCGGAAGTAAAGCACGTTCGCACCCATTGTGGCCACCTTGTGTGAATAACCCATGCAAATGCACATTTCACATCTACTTCCACCAGGCTGCAGTGTTGAGCCAGATTACAGAGTTCCATGGACACAAAAGCAATGCAACTCAATGGGTACCGCCATTGTTCGGTTAACAACATTCTACAAAATATGTTATTTTGTGTTCTGCAGAAGAAATTAAGCCATAAAGATTTGAAATGACAAGTGGGTGAGTAAATGATGGCATTTCCTTTTGGGGTGAACTGTCAATTGTACCTGAACCTTTGGGGTTCCTCCGCCACAGATTCATTAGGAGTCAAAAACTGGAGTTGTGCTTGATCATTGTTTTATTTTTAGTTTGAGTGCAGTTTACATATATTTATTCCAATTTCCACATATTTTCTGCAATTCCGACCAAAGCATGCATACATCAAACCACACCTAACTCTTTATGTGTACTTATCAGATATGCAAGTTTAAGTAAACAAGTCTATTATCCAACAAAAATAAAGCTCCACCCCTTTAGCCACCCAAGAAACTTTCCCAGACTCTCAACTTGCAAACATACATGTTCATCTAGAGTCTAGACAGATATAAGGCCATGTTTCTGTATGTCTATTATATGTAAAAGATTTATCAAAACAAACAAATCCATTATTAAAGTGGCACACCCAAAGACTCCCTCTTATAAAAGGTAACAATTGTTTATGATCCCTTAAAAAAAGACAAACTTTAAACGTCATTTTCAAAAACCATGCAAAGGTCAGTAACGTTTCATCACAAAGCACCATTTTCAAAGAACTCATTCATAATATAAAGTGGATAGGCTATATATATCAATCACCTATAAATGTTTATTAATTCAGTACAACTGATAGATCTGTCATTTATTAGGCACAAAGTTAGCTCCATGGCTTGTTACCAAGCAGGGAATGTGCAGTGTAGTCGCACCTCGAGTGGTGGATGGTGTCTGCTACAATACATCTTCTGAAGCAAGACACAGTTTCCACTCTCACATGATGTCTGGGTCACTTGTTTAGACCCATGCTGTACCCTATCTATCATCTTTAAGGGGCTTCGGTAGGCACAGATTCTGACTTTACAGCATCCACCAGGAAGCTGAGCTCATTGCACAAGGTCTCGTGCCGAAAGGCCATACGGATCTGCGCCACGTTTGTCCTGCGGATATCATTTCCCTCCGGTCCGTCCTGTAGATAATTCTCCCCCAGGAAGTGCTTCTTCTCCTGCAAGGTGAAATCGATTTGTCATTTACAATAAACATGCCTTTCAATAACAGAAAGAAAACAAATAGGAGCAGTTATGTTTATGTACCTGATGAGACAGACCACTCTGAAGGACGCTGTTTCTGGCGATCTCACACACATCACAAGTACTCAGCTTCCACAGTTGTGCTGCTATGGCATATTCCTCCATAAGGGCCTCCTACAGGTACACAAAAAACACATGATCTGACTGCTCTGCCAGAATGGATTAAAGGGACAGTTCAGCCTAAATACAAAATTCTGTAATATACTCACTCTTAAGTTGTTCCAATAGAGTACCTTGTTCCAATGAACAAAGAGAAATATATTTGGAAGAATGCTGGTAACCAAACAGTGGCCACCATTGACTACCATAGTAGGAAAAATGAGAATGATATTCAACACTGCCCCAGAACTGTTTGCTTTCCTAAATCCTCCAAAATACCTTCTTTTGTGTTGAACAGAACAAGGAGATTTATTAAAAAAATAAAATCCTACTTGAGGGTGAGTAAATGAAGACAGAATTGTCCTTTTTGGGTGAACTTCCTTTAACTTATGATGTGTTGATTCTGTAAAAACTTTGTTTCAGCTACCTTTGTGTAGTGGAACTGCATTGGGTCATCGGTGGAGAGAGACACACACAGGCCCTTGTGCAAAAACTCCCTCAGGGGATTCTTAGAATACTCCAAGAACAGACTGTTGTTACTGAGCGGTGACATGGCAATTGGCACCTGGGCCAAGTAATACAGGTATTGCAGCACAGGACTCTGTTTGGAGACATTTAATAAACAAAGAAACATGAAACAACTGATACTTAGACACTGAGGAAACGTGAGTTGTGCACACATGACAGCAGGTATCACACAGCTACAAGGTTTATTTCACGAGTTCACCTCGCAGATATTAAAGTGAGGCGGACAGTATGAGTATTTGGCGTGATGTCCCGGGGAGATTGCTCAGAGATCGGGAGGAATCAGGATCCGCCCGTACCCAGAGCGTTCCCCAGTTATACTGAGATAAAAACGGGCTGATGGTGAGGTGTGGGTTATGGAGAAGGGAGGCTGTGAAAATGTAGAGAGAATTAAGGTAAGACAGTCTATTTGTTTTCTCCCGAGTTGATAGGATGGTTGGTGTGATAGAAAGCCAGCCGGGATGATTATAAGCAGCGTTCCTCTGGAAATTTGTTGATAAAATATCAAACTCAAATATGTATAAATACAAACAGCATGTGGGGTTTAAAGTGTTTACGGCTGGTCTTAAACACTGACCTTCTTCAGGTTGAGTCCGTGAGAAATGTTGTCGGCAGTGAGGAAGGCAGTCACCAGATGGGTGATCGATCCTGCCTCACCACAATGAGGTCTGAACTGGAAAGTATTAAGACCACGTTCTCTACAAAATAGCAAACATTCACATGGTTTGACATTTGAATCAAAAAAGCCTCTGTTGTAGGCTTTGGGTTAAAGAAGGAAATACGTTTTGATATGATAAGAACGTTAACTATTAAATCAGACAATGATTTTTATAGTGACCTACTTGCGCAAGTTGTTGAGGACCATGATGTTGGCATACATGTGAAACAGGTAATAGGTGTATGGTGGGTTTTCCTCTGTGGTCCAATCCTCAGGTTTTGGACTCTTATAGGTGAATATGTGATCGCTGTGTTTGGATTCATCATCCACACTGTCGAATCCTGTCACCTGCAACCAAATGTTCAAAACCTCATTTAAAAGAACACACTTTGCCACAAACGTTTTAGGCTACCACCAGTGATGCCGGTAACGCGTTAGTCTAATTTGACCACATTTTTCAGTAACGAGTAATCTAACGCGTTAATTTTCCAAAACCAGTAATCAGATTAAAGTTATGTATCCAAGTCACTGTGCGTTATTATTTTGTCATTTTCCTTAGTAAAAATATATATATATATTTTGCTTTCTTCTTGCGTCTCAGGGAGTGTAGTCACGTAGCAGTATGCGACAAGTCACGTTTTCAGCACGAGGACAATTCACGTGCGACGCAAATGTAAACAACAATGGAGGGAGGAGAGAGATGCGCGTTTCTGGCTGGAAATACAGTCACGAGTTTGTGTCCGCTAGATGACAATATGAAGGTTCGTTGTATTCTCTGTGCTGTCGACAAAGTGCTATCTAGCTACAAAAACACTACGTCAAATTTGAAGAAACAATTGGAGTCAAAGCACTGCACAGTCCAATCTACAGATTAAGTCCCGCCAGGTGTTGCGAAGCAGAGAGCAGCAGGTCACCCACCACCAGAACAACAAATGCTGGACTTTGGTTCAAAAGTAGTAAGTGGGGGAGAGTTGAAGAAGTTGATCGGGCAGTATTGATGCGCGGATGGCGGTTAAATCCGCGGGTCGGGTGGGTCGGGTAATCAAAAAATACTATCAGATTAATTGCGGGTGGGTCGCAATATATATAGTGTATATATATCATATATCATATACAATATTAACAACATTTCCCTAAAAATACGAATGTGTTTTAAGTGCATTTTTCATCAGGCGCTAATTTGCAGTAATTTCAAAGAAATGCGGTAGAGGACGGTCTATTTCTTAAAGCAGAAATGGAGGCAAAACAGATCCGAGAGAAATGTAAACATGGATAATTAAAAAGAAAAAAAAGGTATAAAAGAAAAGTACCGTGTGGGAGCGTTTTAGCGAAGTGGTTTAACAAGGATGAATCAAATGCTCGGTATGTAATATGCAACGACTGTGGGACAGGTACATCATGTGTGTGCTAAATCGAAATATTAGATTTAAGTATTTATAGACAAAAAGGTGCTAGAAAATGTACTGAGTAATTTAAATGACGATCGGGTCCGTGTCTGGTGCGGATATCTATATCAGAGAAAATTATACGTGCGGGCGGGTGACGGGTGGATCTTTCATTTGAAACAGCGGATGCGAATGCTTCCCTGACTGCGAATGCGGTTGACTCGCTCTCGTTTCGTGCGTTTCACACTTGTTTTGTAAAACCACTCCTTGCTGGTCTAATGCTGTGAACAACAGGTTCAATGTTCATAAAACATGTTAATAGACAATGTTAACATAAAAAGAAATTAATAGTTACATTTATAAATAATGTAGATTATAAATAGTATGTTTTGCCATTATTAAAGTGTTAACAGTTAAATATGTAAGGTCAAGAAAGACTGATTTGACCGTTAAGTGAAATCAAGAAATATTTATATTATTTTTAACATTTTTAAGGAAATAGTCTTTAAGTTCAACTTAAAATGTCAGGAGATACATTGTTGACATTACTGTTAAAAAAATACACTTCCAATAAAGTGAGTGTTGGCAAAACTGATTGTCATTTTTATGTTGAGGCAGACGGGGTGGTGTTGACAGCAGCTGCTGAATGTAACTGATAAAGTAACGAGTAATCTAATTTAGTTACTTTTAAAATCCAGTAATCTGTACAGTAACTAGGTAACTTTTTAGAGGTATAATCAGTAATCAGATTACTTCTTCAAAGTAACTGTGACAACACTGGCTACCACATTGCGCTGCAATTAGATTAGCGTTTTAACGTTTTATTTATATAGAAAACGATCAGGCTTTTAAAATATTGTCTTATATTTTCTTTTTTTTTTTCTTTATGGGTTATTTCACATTATATCATCTAACAAGCTAATTTTTCATAGGCGTGTTGTTTGTTATTTTTAATTAGGGCGGTTACTCAAATAAAAGCTTTTAATTAAACCGGTGATGAATAGATGTTATGTTCTGTTAAATCTGCTCTGACTGGTTTTGCCAACTTAATACAAACTGTTGTTGTACTGCACTTACGTATTTTAGGAAGACGTGCGTTTCTTTGTGCTCCTGAGGGTTGACGGTGGCCTGAAATAGTGGAAGGAAGATGTTCTCTAGCATCTTGGCAAAGTTAGGGATCAGCTTCTTTGCTCGGAAAATGTCACTGAAAAGCAAAACATTGTTGCATTTTTAATTACTGGATATAAGTTAGAGTAACATACAGTCTGACCGAATGGAACGACAGAAGATACTGTAAAGAACATTGGTAACAACAACATTGGCCCAAGTTGACCTCCATTGTATGGACCGGAAACAACTAACTACGTTTAGTCATATACAGATTTTGATTGACATGAGGGTGAATAAACAATGAGAGAATTTACATTTTTGTGTGAACTGTTCCTTTAAACCTAGCAAACAGGATGTAGAGTTGTATCCCTAAAACCATTCCAACAGGACAGTCCCATGGTACGACCTAGGGCACTACCTGGCTGGTGCGTTTTCTGTCTTAATATCAAATCTTGTATATGAAATGAAAAGTGCTGAAAGCGAGTAAAAATATCCTATATCACAGAACTAAATAAAGAGAACAAAATGCACGTTTTTAGATGTTTTAGATCACGCATCCTCTCAATTGTTTCTGTGAAGGACCAGACACATTTGCAGCTCCCTCTTTCCACACAGTAGCCTACAGCACTCATTCTAAAAAACAGTATAACTTACATAGCTAAGATAATTATTTAGAATAAACTCATACCTCAAAAAAACAACTGAAACATTTTTTTATTATTATTATAAATACGTTTTTCATTTCTCCTTTGGCTCCCAAGAGGGCAGGGCACTGGCCAAAAAACTGAATTTATGGTATGTTGAGTTCATGAATACTGGAACTTACTAGATCCTGGGCACTTGTATGAGCCATCTCATGTTAGGTGAGTGCAACTTATGCTTAATAAACCATTTAGACAAGCTCCCCCACTCTTCAGGAGATCGGCCATATATGGAGAGACGGGGTTCTGCAATTTGGTATTTGCTGTCCTCCATATCGCGAGCAACCTCCTGCACAGAATAATGACCGTCTGATGTTAGTCAGTTTTGCTTGCTGAACAAGATTTATATGCTCACTATGTATGTACATACAAAGTTTGTTTTGGTTTATGCTAATTCTTACCTTGATGAGGCGTGCAAAATATTCTCCACCAATGTAGTTATCACCTTTGAGGTAGATCTCTCGGAGCTCATTTGCACCCACTGGGTTGTATTTGGAATTAAACTTGTCAAACCGATGAAACGTTTGTCTTCCCTGAAAACAAAAAATTGTGAATTTTTTCTTTGCTGTGTGATCCGAATTTATGTCTCATAGATTGTATGTAATACGCACAGCGTGTACATCCAGCGAGTCCACTGTCAGGTTATAGGGGTCCATTTTAAGACTCTCGAACACTTGCTTGAGGGTCATCTTCTTTCCATTCTTCTCCATCACCACCCGCTCTGCATCTGTTTTAGAAGTGTCCTTGATAAACTTCAGAAGGTGTTTCTGGTTCATGCAGGCAGCGGCATGAATGTGGGTATCAACCTGAAGGTTCATAAATACGTGAAAACTAGTGGTCATCTGAAAACAGAATCAACCCTGACACCAATTGAAGACCTTGAATACCTTTCTGACATTGTAGAAATCTCTGTGAGGAACGCCTTTCAGTTCCTTTAACTCCGCCATCTCGTTCAGCATTTCGTGAAGGTAGAACTTGGACATCAGGAAGTTAAGCCTTCTGTGACAATACGTCTTCCTATAAAAGAGAAAAAAATCTGTCGCATTATTATCTGCATTGTCTTTTCGTGAATGATTTTTGATTTGATGGTTATCACTTGGAACATTCAAACACTTATCCACAATGACAAAAAAACATATTTAACTCACGTCGGCCCATCTGCTATCATGGCGAGGACGTGGCTCATGTCGATAGCAAAGGTTTCCAGATCTGGATATGGCAAACTTCGCGGCAGGGTCTGTTTTAAAGCCTCTTCATTGTCGTAGACATGTACGATTCCATCCTTCATCTTTAGGATGTAGTTCAGATTCTGTGGTATGTCTTCCATACTGTAAGGATCCTCTCCCTCAATTGGACAGGGGCAGGTATCTGTTGCCACGGTTTGAAACAGTTCTTAATTTCTTTCTCAATGCTGATTAATACTAAGACTTAATTTATTTTTATATCCTGATATAAACAGAAACATGGTTGGACCTTTAGACGGTGTCTACACCGGACGTGACCGGCGTGTCAGGACACGACACTCGGGCTTGTTCACATGGTATTGCTGCACAAAATTGTAAATTATAATGGGTTTTAATGCGTTCTACTGTCCTTTGGCATTGTGTGTCCGGTGTAGACACGGTGTTGCAGTATCACCTTCCCAATTGAAAGAAACACCCTAAAAGAGTTTCAACTTCAAGAAACGCTGAATATTTAGTTCATAAGCGAATAAAACTGGCTAAAATAAATACACCATAGAGACCTCATAGAAAGCTCCTCTAACCCTGTGTGGGAACATGACCTGAATTGAACAGCCTCTGCCCTAGGCTCATTAGGAATGAAGCCAGTAATCTGACAGGTTTATGACTCACAGCGGTTTGTATTATTAATCTTTTAAAGATGCATGATGCCATCAAGGACGTACTGTACCTGGCAGCATTTCATCCTCCTCGCTCCATTTCTCATTATTGGCACTCCTCAGAAATCTGGTGATGATCCTAGGAATGCGGTGATACGCCAGCCGTGAGTATTTCTCTCTGATATAGAGTGCTGTTAGCAGTGTTTTGGCTGCTTGCTCATAGTCCTCCACTGTTATCTGGTAAAATAATAGATGTATTTATAAGTGGATGTCCAATTATGGTTATTAATCTTTTTCAGGCAGAATAAAAATGCATGAACTTGAACAATTTATAACTAAATTTTAAGTGTTGCAGTTGTGTACCTATTGTATTGATGCATTATAAAAGATAACGTTAACATTTAATATACATTCACATTTGATATTTTGTGAAGCTCTGTACACAGTATATTCAGGCTTCATTCATGATTATTTCAACGCTGATCATTGTATCATACAGACAATGCTCTTTCTTACATTTGGGTTTATGTATGACCATATTCAAAGTATTCTACTCTCAAACATCACCTGATCTCTAGTGGTCATGCAAATCCTAAGTGCCAGAATAACTGTTTAAACTAATGGCTTGGTCAGACTTAACATAACGTTATAATTGGGGTGCAGACTGATCTGCCTTATTAACTAAGATTGAGGAATTTAAGCAACCTCAAAGCTTTTCTATTCTCTATAACCTTTAATTAAAAGGATCATTTACTGAAAATTGAGTGTGTTCACCCTTGTGCTTTTCCAAACTCGTATGACTTGTTTTCGTATGTTGAGCATGAAATTAGACTTTGGAAGAGTGCACAATGTCTGCTACAATCCCTTATATTGTATGGAATAGAGTCAACATTCTTAAAGGTTCTTGTGTTCCACAGAAGACAGAAAGTCATACAGGTGTGAACAACAGATTTTTTTAGGTAAACGATCCCTTCAAAAAAAAGTCCAATGACAAGAAAACCTTCTGGCAAGTTCAAGTGGTAATAAATGTAAAACCGAACTTGTTTTTCTCTCCTACCCCTGCACAGTGGTCTCCACTGATAGTGACCCTCTGGAATTCTGGGATGTTGATAGCTGCAGTATCTTCCTCTGTGGAAGGGGTCAGCAGAGGTGCCATGATAGACATTGCCCATTCAGAGGCGTTGGGAATCTGGAAGGACACCGAGTTTGAGCGTATCAGCTTGAAACTCTTCTTCCTAGAACAGGGCATAAAGAACAAGTTATACATATTAAGTATCACACTGGCACCATTTCTGCAAACTGCATCCCATTTGCATCCACTGACCTCTTGACAGACTCCTCTGACTTTTCCTCGGCCAACTCTTTGCGTATTTCCCACTCCTTTTCTTGTTGCAGGCCGATGGGACAGTCCTCGGGAACGGTGAACATGGACATGGTCTTCTTACTGTCTTCTTCTTTCAGAGCTGAGGCATACACCTTCTCAGCCATGAGACGCACCTTCTCGTCCACCTCGTGGAGCGAGATTTTGGTGAACTGACGCTGCATTTCTGTGGTGAAGGAGTATTGCTGTTACTAGATCAATTCCAAGAACGTTGGTGCTTTGTTGGTTATAGTCATGAATCATAATCAAGAGTGGTCTAGGAACACCTTGTTGTAAACAACTGTACACGCCTCCAAAATGTGCAAAGAGGGCTTCCATTTTGGGCGGCAACACATTCCATCATTTCAATTTACGCATTGTTTCTTACGGTCAAACAATTCATGAATTGTCATAAATGTAAACACATTACTGATGGTCATAAAATACGGTCCAAAGACCCAACTGTGCAGAGCAGCTGATTGAGTCATGTTAGTTTTGCAACCTCACTGTACAAATCAAGGCTGTAAACATGTCCTCAAGTATCCGTCCGGCTCAGTATATCCGGCTCAGGTTTCTGTCTGCATCTCGTCCCTGAGTCTGAATCGGGTATCTGTGCTGAGTGTGAATTAAATCAGCTGAGATCAGTCAGTGAATTCCCAAAGGGAACAGAGCAGTTTTTATTGTGAACGTCAACTGTACATGATACAAGAGTGGCTTTATTTTCTCAGAAGGGACGCAAATGGTGTTTTAAGATCATGGATAAGGAGAAACAAACTTATTATGACTAACATACTGACATGATTCACAAAGGAACCAATGCAACATTCACAATATTGGCATTGAAGGAATTGTTCACCCAAAAATGAAAATTATGTCATTACAGCCTCTATATGACTTTTTTCCACAGAACACAAAAGAAAATATTTAGAAGGATGTTAGCCGAACAATGGCCGTTCCCATTCAAAGCTATTGTGTAAAACAATGAAAGTCAATGATGACAGAATTGTCTTTTTTTATCATCTCTTTATGGTTTGAGTTGAATTTTATAATCAATAGAATGGAAATATTGCATTATTGTTCTTTGGATATGTAAAACCAGGACAAAGCAGAAGTTCACTACAACAAATATGCTTAACATTTAGCAAGTTGAAATGTAAACCCCTAGCCTTTTATCTATACTTGGGAGTGACTCATCTATTCTCACATCCTCGGTTTATCACCAACAAGGTGTTTGTTGAATGCATGAATTGCAGTGACAGTTAACTGCAGCAGATGTTCTTTCCAGTAGCTCAGTGGTTAGAGCATGGCGCTAGCAATGCTAAGGTCATCGGTTCGTCAATCTCAGGGATTGCACATACTTTGAAACAAATGTGTAGTACGATCCTATGTAAGTCGCTTTTGATAGAAGCATCTGCTAAATCCATAAATGTAAATGTTTGATAAAACAACATAACCATCCACCCACATTCTCACAAATAAACCATCTGTGCCATCAAAACCACATGTAAATCTTGTACAGCTCTACGTATAGCTTTGTTGCCATTCATCTTTACCCACATTACCTATTTATGCATTTCCTATATGCCACATGTTGTTTAGATGAGGCTAAATAGGTCAGACTTTATCTTAACAGCTTTCAATATAGCTTGACAAGCCAGTCAGATGGATGAGTCGAGACTGCTCTCAGCCCAGCCCATCTAGGAAATTAAGATTCTAGAAGTATCTAACAGCGTTCTCAGAACATCTGTTTCCTACACGTGGTACAGAACAAAAACTTCGGGCAACAGCTGCCTCCCAACTATTCATGTATTACTGAATATTGTTTAATTTAATGAGAGTTCTATTGTAAATTATTCATGATATTTCAAACCTGTACGACTTTCTTTATTCTGCAGAACACAAGAGAAGATATTCTGAAAACGTAACCAAAACACATTGGTCTCTATTGACTTGCCATTGTGTTCATTTACGTATTCAAGGACATGAGGGTGATATAAATGATGGAAGAATTGTTCTTTTCGGGTGAATTAAAATACAATTTTAACTTGTTAAATTAACCTTCTCATCCATGCTAATTCTAGTCCGTCTTTCATTTAGGAATCGTGAGCCGAGCAATCCAAATATTCTCTTTAATCTTGAGTTTTTTGACATTCACTGACCCCTCAATCCAAATACCTTGAGAAACCCCATTTTATACAATGTCACAACTTTCTCACTCTTACCTTCAGCTGCTAAATTTGCCATGGTTCTGTTATTCTGGATCTCTGTGATTAAACTTTGGATTTCTATGGCTTCAGAACTGTGCTGTGATGACGTCTACGTCGTGCTTGTCTGTGAGGCAGCTTTGGTATTTTTTTGCCTTGAATTTCCTTCTCCCGCCCTATTTAAAGGTTCTCACAGCATCACGTCAGCACGTAACAGAGACCCCCGACAGTGTGTAAGATGGGGGGGATCGAGAACTGTACCAGAGACCATTCGAGAGGCTCTGAAGCGAGCAATATTTCTGGATGAGATGCTCAAGTTTCCTGCCCCTGGGGGGGTTGACAGTGTCTTGGCATCACTTATGTTGCAATAACACAACAGCCTGCGTACTCTGTGACTAAGCACTTACAGTTCATGTGGTATACTGCAGTTTGTTTTTTGTAAGGGTATTCGGCACACCAGCAATATTTCTCATACTTGTAATATTTACTCAAGTATAATTCATGGTTTTTAAACAAGACCTCAGGTAACCCAAATGATCCTTTCTAAATCAACATAATTCCAGCACACAGCCTGTGCCACCTCATGGAGTCTCCGAAAAATACACACTGACTCTTAAGCATTGCGCAATGCTCATAGAAATAATCTGATATCATAAGAGAATATATTTTACCATGGCATCTATATGGCTGATGTTACACTCACCTTGTGTTTTGTAGTACCTGAGACGGATCAGACACGCATAACTACTTAAATTTCTTAAATATTACAACAACACCCCTCACCCCACCAGCAGGCTAGTCGCTTGGGGGTCAAACCCCAATCTGCAACTTACACCAAGGGCAGGACAAGATCTCTGGTGACCATAGCAACTCACACCAATTCATCAAGATAGAGTATTTTACGACCCATTGGAATGTAAGGAGCTGAACTCTCTTTACTCACTTTGGGGATAGACCTACATTATAAATGCATTTATATGGAAATGTACACATTCATTTATAACATTTCCATGTATTAATGTTCATGTTGTTATGTCTGTTTTAACATTAATCCAACGTATCCATGAATGTGTGTTTAACTACTGGAATTATTAGATTTGTAGTATCTCATTTAACCAAGAAGATATTTAGATCATGTTTGGTGTCTATGAGCTACATTTGTGATGTCCTTCGCGTTGATGTTTGTTGTGTTTTGGTAACTCTTTTCTTATTAGTTTTATCAAACTCTTAGTAGTCTTCTAGTGAACATCCAATCAGCTTTCACATGCAAAACACCATCTGAAAGACAAAAACAGTTAACTTTCCCTCCAAAGTTGCCATCTCCTGATTGGAACAGTCACGTCTGTAGGATGTGACATCCTCACAGTTTAAAAGAGACCACGAGAAGATTCTTTCTCTCTCTTCCTCGCGCTTCCTTTTCTCTTGGTTTTTGCTCTTCTTTCTCTCGATGCGTTCTGCATCTCCAAAGGATGGACTAGAAGAAGACTTCACCTTTAACCCATAAGTTTGTGCCAGGCTGCGGCCTCGTCTTTCCAGATACAGATCCTCTGCATAAAACTGGTTCTCTCTGATCACTTTCAGCCAAGATCAACTGGAGCCTTAACAACCTGCATCAGGACTCTTTCTTTCTTTGATGGGCAAGACGTGCAAGTATCAAACTTAGTCTTATTAATGGATGCATAGGGCATCATTAATCCTTTTAACAAAGGTCCTTTACAAGAAGAAACTGATGTTTAGTTCAGGCTATTGATCTTCTGAATATCATATACTGCCATAATCCATGCTCTGTTCTTCTCTCTGCTTCAACTTCAACCATCTTCTAATGCTTAACTGTATGTGTGTGTATGTTAGATTAGTATGTGTCTTGTCTAGATAATAAAGTCCTGTTTTATTTCACACGTGATGTTGTTTGTAGTTCAGGCTCATAATCCGGAGTCCCTAAACATGCCGATTCTTGCTACCTGCTCGTAATGCTAAGTGATTTCCCCAAATCATGAATTTGATCCAGATAATAATAATTGATCATTATTAATTAAATTCATCCCAATTTGGATTGATATTTGTTTCCCTTACAAAGGGTGGTGGAGAAAATATTACTTATAATTGGGATCAAAGCTCATGATAATTCTTACATATTTGATGAAGAATAGTGTTTAAATAATTCTGTTCCTCATTGAATTCACTACATAATTGGTGGAGAATGCGGGCATGATTAAACAAAAGTTATGAGCTTAAACTACTGTCAGCCTAAGTGTGTTTTAAATCAAGACGTTATGATGCAACATGCTATACACATGTATGTTGCTATTTGCGGCTTGTTTAATGTAGATAGTGATAGATTGATTTGGTAGTTCTGCTATGAATTAGAAAAGTCTTTACATAGATTAAATGGTATCAGTGTAAGGTAAATCTGATTTGGCGAAGAAATCCCAATTTCAGTATTTAATCAATGCATAAGTCTATTCTGACGAAGGAATCTCAGATAAGCTGCATGTGAAACTGTTCCAGAATCAATATGCTTTGGCGAAGAAATCCCAATTGCAATATTGTTTAACCTGTTTTCTGACGAAGGAATCTCAGTACAGTGTTATGTAAAGGTAGATTTGAGTGATGCTCCTCTTTCTGCGTTGTAAGGACCTTTAAATTATAGTCAGAACTATGCCAGTCATCTAAACTTTGACTCTGCATATAAAAGTTTAGCTAAATGGTGATCAGTACTGTGTTACAATTGCCGAATGAAAATAGTGTGTTTCTCAATTCTTCAGTATTTGTGTGTAAGCCACAAACAGCTGTCTGTATGTAAATGAGTGTAAACCTACAGTGAATGTGTAAGTACTCCTTAAAGAAGGACAGGAAACCTGTTTAAAGTACTTGTTTACAGAGAAGCGAAAGCATACATAATAAGAATTAGTGAATGCATCTATATTTGCATTTAGGCTTGCTAAAGAAAAGCGTTGAATTGATTTAATTGTAAGGGCCATGTTGTAACCAACTGTGTACCGCTTTTATTATTTGAGATTGTTTGAACGCTGCAGGCACTCTTTGAGAACTAAAGTGCCCTGGGGTGCACTGGTTCCCATGACAACGACTTGTCAACCAGTTTGACTCCACCTACCATAGGTGTCATTGGCTGGTGCCATTTTGTTAACAATCGATATTTGTTCGCTAAGCTAAGCTAACATGACCTAGCGGCCTTAGACGAGCTTACTAATACCTAACTTCAATAGTTAGTGGTTAGCATAGCATATGTAATTGAAGTCATTAAGTAGTGCTTGCGTGTATTGCAGTGTAAAGTGATTTAAACTATTCCCTCTTAACAAAATCTCTATTTTCTGATTTCCACTCTCTTTCCTTAATTCTTCTCAGACTCACTTTAACTAACTTCAGGTGCATTCCTTCCTGAACATTGTTGCTCAGTTACTCATTTAATTGAACTTAATTAAATTTTAACTGCCTACTCAGAGAATAATTCTTATAGGTATTGGGGATTTTGAATAGAACATTGACCCTAAAGTGCACACACATGTAATGGCATAGGCATGGGAGCTGAACACGCAGCAGCCTTAGCCAACAATGGAGTGATGCCCAACACTGACCTATATGGTTAAATGTCAGTACTATTAATTATTCCCAGTACTAGATCACTTCCCTTCTATTTTATTTTTTACTGGTTAATTTTACTATTAGCAGTCATCTATTTTTTTATTTTATTTATCTATGTCCAATCTCTTTTTCTTGATTTTGCTTATTTTAAATATGTGCTCCAGAAATATGACTCCTATTGCTACACAATCTAGATGATTAATAAGGCATAAGTATAATTCTGAGCACCACTAATTGACATAATCAGAATCGGCAAGGCTCTCTTCTCTCTCTCTCTACTTCCTGTTCTTCAATATTCAGAGATCAAACCTGTTAAGAACCATCAGTATGTTTTGAGTTTTAATTAAATGATTTAGACTAGTCTTACATCATTGTTAAATCTCTGGTTGCATACAAATCTTGGCTTCCTGCCATAGGCAGTTAAGATAATAATAGTGTACACACTTCACTAGCTACCTAAAGCAGTTAACCACACGTGGTAAAACCTAGCTGCACAATATACACATAGCGTTATTTCTAAATCTTTTATATGGTCTTGCATTAGTCTCTTGCCCTAACTCTCAGAACAAGTTTGCCCCAATGTCTCAGATGGAAGATCCAATGGCCTGGCAAGGCATGGTGATGGACGCCCTACCACCTAGAACTGCTGATGACCTTCCTCACCAGAGACAGGTGCAACTGGACAAAGAGGGAAGAAGACAAATGACACATGGTCCAAGCCAGAGTTATGACCACAAGGAGCTGACCAGCATCATCCTCTCCTTAGCCCACAACCTCACAGACCTGAGAAATGAGGTGAACGACCTAAAGCTGCATGCAACAGAGTCCCAAGAGGAACTTAAGCATGCTCAAAGTCGCATAGCCCAACTGGAAGGTGAGACCCAGACCACACGAAATAAGTCTGGTAAGATGGAACAACAGGAGGAGGTTAACAGACTTCAGATAGCTCTCTCAGCTGCTGAGCAAAGAAAACTACTGGAAAAAGCAGCCAAAGAAGAGCTGGAAAAAGAACTGTTTGATGCAAAGTCATTATTAGTAACAGCCCATTTTGAACTATCAGATAGAGATGCCAAAATTGAATCTCTGACACAGCAGCTGGACAACACAAGAGACAAGCTTGACAGGGTCCAAAGAGAACTCGAACACTCATACAAGCTGCAATGGGAACCACAGTGGAAGACACATCCCCCACTGTCACAGCAGGTAAGCAGAGCAAACTCCCTCAGCCCAGTTCAAAGATACAAAGGGGGGGGGCTGACCTCTCTGATTAACACCTCACCAGCCAGCATCGTAAAAACATCTGAAGCCATAGAAGGGAAGGGACTTCTCCAGATAATCCCTGAAACGGTACATGGAGCGACCCTTAAAGACCTCAACAAACTGGCTAGAGTCATCAAGTGCTTCATTCCAAATTCTGCAGGAGACCTCGATGTCCATGCCTACCAGCGGGATATAGACTTTCACCTGCAAATTATGCCGAATGTGACCACACGGGAGAGACTCCACCTGCTTTGGATAACTTCTGGTACAGAGGTAAAGAGCTTTCTAGAACGGCAGCCTGACGCTGTCAAATCCGACTACCACCGGCTGAAACAAGCTCTTATACAAGAATTCTCAGACCCAGAAACAGAATATGGACTGGTCGCTGCCCTGGACCTCAAACAGGGAAGACAGGAAACTCCCCGAGTTTACCTTAACAGACTCAGACAAGCTTATTTTGGAGCTCGCAATGAATCTGAGATGGAGGAGGATATCAGCTTCAAGAGCCTGTTCCTCAGAAATCTACATCCAATTGTTAGCCACCATTTAGGCATCATGGCCTGCCCTCATACGATGACCATTCATCAGTTGCGGGACCTGGCACAGAAGGCCTTTAATAAACATAAGGCCACATCTGAAAGAAAGGCCTCTACGGCTCCATTGAGTCTGAACTGTAACATTCAAATGTTTGCACCAGAAGGCAGACATTGTCACTACAACACAATGTCCTTCAACGATATGCCAGGAAAGCTTCCTGCCAGAAGACAAAACCGTCACCATCGTAATAGGCCCAGATACCAGACCAACCACTGGAAGAAACCATGGAGACGGCAAAATTCTTCTTTGGAAACACCACTGGCTGTCCAACAGCCACTGACAGCATCATCCGATGCAACACACAGGTGCCGATCTGAGTCCTCACAAAGAGAGCCGGACTTACCTACGCCTGAGTCACAGGAGCTGCTGAAACTAGTAAGAGAGCTCTTCACACAGCTCTCACCCAACATCTGATGATGTCTTGACACCTGCTGTCCCACCTCTCCAGGAAGCACCGATGGCCAAGGAGTCCACCCGAGCTACCTGCAGTGCGTGCGGGACACGTCTGATCATCATGTACATCTTAATTGTCGCTCGTTGTTGTCTATTAGGTCAGACAAAAACGTGCGAAAGGGGGGATATGTAGTACCTGAGACGGATCAGACACGCATAACTACTTAAATTTCTTAAATATTACAACAACACCCCTCACCCCACCAGCAGGCTAGTCGCTTGGGGGTCAAACCCCAATCTGCAACTTACACCAAGGGCAGGACAAGATCTCTGGTGACCATAGCAACTCACACCAATTCATCAAGATAGAGTATTTTACGACCCATTGGAATGTAAGGAGCTGAACTCTCTTTACTCACTTTGGGGATAGACCTACATTATAAATGCATTTATATGGAAATGTACACATTCATTTATAACATTTCCATGTATTAATGTTCATGTTGTTATGTCTGTTTTAACATTAATCCAACGTATCCATGAATGTGTGTTTAACTACTGGAATTATTAGATTTGTAGTATCTCATTTAACCAAGAAGATATTTAGATCATGTTTGGTGTCTATGAGCTACATTTGTGATGTCCTTCGCGTTGATGTTTGTTGTGTTTTGGTAACTCTTTTCTTATTAGTTTTATCAAACTCTTAGTAGTCTTCTAGTGAACATCCAATCAGCTTTCACATGCAAAACACCATCTGAAAGACAAAAACAGTTAACTTTCCCTCCAAAGTTGCCATCTCCTGATTGGAACAGTCACGTCTGTAGGATGTGACATCCTCACAGTTTAAAAGAGACCACGAGAAGATTCTTTCTCTCTCTTCCTCGCGCTTCCTTTTCTCTTGGTTTTTGCTCTTCTTTCTCTCGATGCGTTCTGCATCTCCAAAGGATGGACTAGAAGAAGACTTCACCTTTAACCCATAAGTTTGTGCCAGGCTGCGGCCTCGTCTTTCCAGATACAGATCCTCTGCATAAAACTGGTTCTCTCTGATCACTTTCAGCCAAGATCAACTGGAGCCTTAACAACCTGCATCAGGACTCTTTCTTTCTTTGATGGGCAAGACGTGCAAGTATCAAACTTAGTCTTATTAATGGATGCATAGGGCATCATTAATCCTTTTAACAAAGGTCCTTTACAAGAAGAAACTGATGTTTAGTTCAGGCTATTGATCTTCTGAATATCATATACTGCCATAATCCATGCTCTGTTCTTCTCTCTGCTTCAACTTCAACCATCTTCTAATGCTTAACTGTATGTGTGTGTATGTTAGATTAGTATGTGTCTTGTCTAGATAATAAAGTCCTGTTTTATTTCACACGTGATGTTGTTTGTAGTTCAGGCTCATAATCCGGAGTCCCTAAACATGCCGATTCTTGCTACCTGCTCGTAATGCTAAGTGATTTCCCCAAATCATGAATTTGATCCAGATAATAATAATTGATCATTATTAATTAAATTCATCCCAATTTGGATTGATATTTGTTTCCCTTACAAAGGGTGGTGGAGAAAATATTACTTATAATTGGGATCAAAGCTCATGATAATTCTTACATATTTGATGAAGAATAGTGTTTAAATAATTCTGTTCCTCATTGAATTCACTACAGTTTGCATGACCTTTAAAAGAGTATAGAAGAGCCCAAATATTTACAAGGCTTAAAATAAAAATGTAAACAGAGTGGAGACGCAATAATACCTCACTGCAAGGGTGACAATGCCTCAGCACACGTTCACACATAAAGTGTTTGCTAAAGCAACTACATTACAGAGAAGCATTTTCACTCATCATAGGGGAATTCCAAAAAGATAGATTATTGGTTTACCTGTGCTTTGAGGAGGTTGGCCTACCGCACTGTAAAGTCACGGAAAGTCTAGGGGATTACGTAATGAAGAATTTCTATCTAAAATCTCATCCGACCTCTACCGTGTTTGCAGGAAAACAATCTGGAGAAACTGAACTACGCGCTGGCTCTACACCTGCCCATCCTACAAAGCATAACACGTCCACCCCTTGACTCAAATTTCTTTCTGTGTATAAACAGTAGCTCACTCTTTCTTCCCATTTCAGAGATTACCTAAATATTTACATGCAGGTCCAGCCCCCATGGTGTCACATACAGTATACTAGAACATTTTTTTGGTGTGGCGTTCCAATAAAGATTCTAGATTCTAAATCCGTTTAAAACAAATTAGATCATTAAAATAACCATGCAAACCAGCACTTGGTGTTGAATTGCATGATTTACATCCATGTAAATGTTTTATTTATATTTTGAAGGGGGAGCTACTCCTTTATGCATCACCAACAAATTCTAAATATCCTTGAGGAACTGCATTTTTAGGAAACATTGTTTTTAGTGTTTAATGTCACTCTCCACGGTCATCAAGACTGAGTTTCTTTTCTCTTTCATTGCAATGAGGTTATTTTTAGAAACGCGCGCCGCTCTTTTAAGGGCACTTTATGACACAGTTGCAGAGAATGTAAAGTACTTGGTCATTCTATGCTTTTAACCTACTTTGACTTAGCAAGGCTATAAGCAGACAATTTGTCTACAGGTCACGTTTGTAAACATTTATCTTTGTAATCTGGTCATGTGGAACAACACATTCATCTTGTGCGCTTTCGTTTTCAAAAGAAGAAGTGACAAACTGACATGACACACAAAGTTCTTCAAACCACTTTGAAAACAACTGCTGAAGCAGACCGTGTTAGACTTACCTCTACCCAGGGTGGGTGTTGATTGCTGCTTAGACAAGGGGGTTCTCTTCATTTTTGTGTAGATTTAATATGATGACCCTAGAAAGCTCCACCTGAAAGACTCCAGTAACTGATGGATTCCTTGAAGGAGAAACAAGAACAGTTATTCTTGTAAAGGCAGACATCACTATGAATGTATGTTTGTCCAGTTGTTGTTGTATAAGACTCAAACTAGCAGCGTGGACTATTTACCTCTTTTAGTGTGCTGCTAAAAGCTAACTGCCAAAAAACAGGAAAAGGAAATTCTCGATTAACTGACAATGATCACATGGGCAAACAGACAGACAGTATTTCCTGGTGGTCTTTCTGAATATCCAGAGCATTGTTTTACAGCACATGCATGCTGAATTGTTCCGGGGGTTTAACTAACAATGAAAAAGTTTACATGAAAGAACCTTGATGTTTTATTTGTCGTGTTGGCATATCTTCAAGCACACAAACTCTACTTTCAACCACTACTTGAGGAAATGCCTCACGATGATCTCTAATCCATTTAACATGTTTTATAAAGAAAGATCAACTTTAAATAACAAAAGCTGCATGTAAACAATGCAAGAAAAGCTAAGCAATGTACACCGATTGTGACAGGACTAGTAGTAGAGGATGAAGGCAACAGGTTGACACATGCAAGATATGCCTGAACTTTGCAACTGTGGTTTTACAACAGCCAATGCATAAATAAACTGGGTCTTAAAGTTATAATAACTTACCTATGTAGACCGTTTCTCTGCAGTCTTCACTTCCTTTTTACTGTATGCCCATCCCGTGAGAGACACTGCTGTTTTTAGTGGTGCAGCTCTCTGGCGGTGAAGATCTGCCTCAAGCCTCTTACCGTAGACTACAAGCTGCCTCTAAAAGATAAAACCGTCACAGCACTTAACACTTTCAGCATTGGTTGCGGTTGCGGGGACTTTAAAGTCCACAAGAAAGCATTGTATAGCTGTGCGAGTCAACATTTGTGGTCCATGTTCCCTTAAGAAATGCATGTTTCTGCTTATTGACTTTGAATTAAATTTAGTCAAGTAACACTAGCCTAGCGTACAGATTTCATCAAAGCCACAACACCCAAATTTTGATTTCATGGCCTTTACAAACATTATTGGTTTATATAGACATTTTCATTTACAACATGCTTTTTGTCCCAAGCAACTATACGGAGCATTTTGTCTAAACTGTACTAACCATAGATTTGTAGTAAATCCATATAGCAACCTCAAACTTAACATAATTTTAAACTATTGCAATACAAAAAAATCTTTAATATAAAAAAACAAGTTTTTATTTAAAGGGGTATGTTATTTCTCTGGAACCTTCATTGGTTTGCTTATTGTTCACCTTATATTTTTTGGCGAATGTGACCCTGGATCACAAAAGTAGCACAAGAACATTTTAGGTAAAATGAAAAAAAACAATGATTGGGTCAAAATTATTGATTTTTCTTTTATGCCAAAAATCATTAGGATATTACGAAAGATGGTGTTCCTTGAAGATATTTAGTCAATTTCCTACCCTAAATATATAAAAACTTTATTTTTGTGAGTGGATGGCCTGTTATCCCGCCCTCTGACTAACAAGTTCAAAGGCAATTTTCTCGATATTTAGATTTTTTCGCACTCTCAGATTGCAGTTTTAAACATGTGGATCTCCGCCATTTTGTCATATCCTTACAACCCATACAGTAGAAAGCTTTATTCTTCAGCTTTCAGATTATGTAAAAATCTCGATTTAGAAAAATTGACCCATAAGACTGGTTTTGTTGTCCAGGGTCACAAATGTCTTCACTGTAGGCTATTCACAAGACATTGGTGTGTGAAGAGATAAGATTGACTGTGATCTCTTGACACGACAGATGTTTTTGTTGATTTTCTTCACTTATTCCCCTTCTCTTGGAACAAACGTTCTAAACTAGAATTTCTTATTTAACTATACGAAGGTTTCTATCGCTCCTGCTGGTCAATGGCACATAGTAGGCCTAGCCATAGATATCTGTGGGCCTAGCTATCGCTCTGTAAGCCCATAACAAAGTTACAGTTCATCGGGTGCTAAACGTTTGCTTTCTTCTACAACTCACCCTGGCGAGTACGACCACCTGTCTAAAAAAAACAGGCCAATAATATGGACCCTTTTATCTAATGTGGGTGAACACATTTGTTAAAAACAATGTTAGTTTAATTGGTGTTAAAGCCTGAAATTAAGCCGTTACTTAGTGTGTTAATATCGGTTGAATGTTTCACAAATCACATCATCTTATCATTACGTTACTTTGCTTTTGTCAGACATTTAAAGTGTAACAATTTTGCGAATACAAATGTATAAAGTATGTATATAAATACTGTATACCATTACTAACCATCTGCTGTGTGCTATTTAAAACCATTACCACATTTTTTGTGGTGTTTATTGGGATAATTCCAGTATACAACCAGAGTTGTGTTGTAGTTTACAATCCTTTCGAATTTCTGTCATGATAGTTTTTTAAGTAGGGTAATGACTTAAGGGGAAACAGCGCCCTCGTCTGAGTATGTAATGAATTGATTTACTGTAGACATTTAATATTTTAAGTAACGAAGAGATATTTCCATTGAAAAAGGTTTATTCCAGTTCCAGAGCTTTATGTCAATCAAACACAACTTTTTTTGCACTTTTTTTCATTTAGTTAATACAATCTTTATTTATGTTACTCTCACATCTAATAACTTTTTTTGCACGTTTCATTTAGTTGATACAATCTTTATTTATGTTACACTTACATCTAATAGCACTTATGTCTCTTTCTCTTTAAGGTTATTATTTAACTGGTGTCACATTGCTAAACTCCTCATGTGGAAAATGCTTCTCATAATAGCACAACAATACTACGTACATTTCAACTTTCAGTACAATGCCCTTTTTTCTGTGTACAATAGTTTACTCTCTCAAGAATACATCTACAGTATGTAGGTATAAATATAGGAACATGTAGCATACAAGATTTTCATAATATACATCTATATACACATTCACATTAATAATCGGCTACATATCCATATTAAAGTAAATTATTGCACGTCTCCCACAATATAGCTAAAGCTAAAAATCTTCAAGTATGAGAATGTCCTCCTTCGCAAACAGCGCCCCGAACACACTGAGGACAAAAATTATGACTTCCAAAAAGAATTTATTGGTCCTCCATGATAACAAGGTTATGACCCTCTGATTTAGTTCTCTTGTCCTCTTGTTGTTGTTTTTCTGTCTCCTCCTCTGTCATCGGTTGGCAGGTAGTGTAGGTGCTGGTAGTGTCCTCGGTTGTTCCCTCATTCCTCCAGCAGAGGACGCATCTGTGCTGCACAAGAGATACAGTGTCAAGTCCCAAAAGCTCCATTAGAATGACAAGAATGCTAAACACATGCACTGAGCATTGACCACCTATTTCCTTTCGCATTGCCTTAGACCCAAACAACGCTTTAAAAAAACTTTTCTCCCCAAATGACGGGGAGTCCTCCTTATCCCACAATCTCTAAGCGACCTGAATCTTTCTCTGGCCAATCCATCAGGCACAGGATAGAGAGGAGAACGATCCAGTTGCTTGTACTTGTTGTTTCAACACCTTTGTGCCTGAGGAGAGTACACTAATGTTCAGACGTTTCAGAAGTATTTCACTGAGTAAACAGAGCCGATGTTAAGCAAAGGCTCTGGACAAACCACATAGTGCATCTGAGAAGTCTGTTAAGTCCCTTTTTGGATGCCTCGCCTTTTGAGAGTATGGAGCCAGGCCAGCTTCGGATGGAGTCCATCGAACGTTTGTGCAGGGTGGGCCGGTTGGAGCGACCGCCTTCGTCGACGACCGTAGCCTTTCGAGCCGATCTTATCAAGGGGGGCACTGTTTGTCTTGGTGCGCATGATGTTCAACAGGTGGGCAAGCTCGTGCACCGAGCAGGTGGCCAGGTTACAGCCCGCTCTTTCGATTCTTTTCACTGAGTAGGCTGGTTCTGTCCTCTTTGCCCTTAAACTCCTGGAGAAAAAAAAAAACAGATTCATTTCAGTTTTCCCTTTCTTTGGATTACTCTGGTACGTGGTTGTCATTGAGGTTGTTTAATTGATTCATTTAAGCCATTTAATGATAGCGACACACTTTGCTCACCTGTGCTGTGGTTCGTACAATTCTGTACCAGCGTTTTCCTGTTCGGAGGGCGGAGGCGTTGAGTCACCCTCACTTCCAACATCTCTCCACACCTCACCCTGAAGCCAGTCACTGAGCCTTTAAGGCGACAAGAGAAACATGCGATTGGTTAACATCAGTTTGAGAGTTTGGAGCGAGTTTTAGAGGGAGGAAAAGTCAATCATGAGCTTACCTTCTTAAATCCTCTGCATTAAGAGGGGTAGCACTTGTGATTTTTGGTAGAAGTGTAGTCAACACACAACAGAACAAAGCACTCTGCAGCACAGAGTTCATTGTAAAGGAAACCTGTGGAAGAGAAATTTAAGATGTTTTTAACCATACAAAGCACGTGCTCCAAAAACATGGATATAAATGTTCCGGCTTGACTCCAAACTGGTCACTGATTGATTTTATCAATAAGTTTTAAAATTTGAAGTAAGACACAGGTTAAAAATTAGCTCGAGCATGTAGACCATGTCTCATCATTGTAGAGAGCTTGTAGAAAACAAGTGCACACTTGGTGCTGCTTTGCGGGGGGTGCATCAGGACTGCTCTTCCTCAAAGTGATACAGACTAGCCAGAATGTTCTACCTATCCATGTTTTAACCTTGACCTTTGGGTTGACACAAAAAATGAGCTTCGGTTAAGAGCATTTAAAAAAAACATACCTTATCAAATCTGAGAAATGATGAAGTCCGTAATTTTAAGTATGTCTGAACGTCGGAATCTCAGTTGGTTTAGGATGAGTATTCAGCTGTGACAATTCTAATGGTCTGAGTTTCACAGAAAAACCTGAGTGCTTTATATACTTTACAGGGGGTGGGAGGGGCCGGGAGTTGTCTTGAGTGATAGCAGCCACATCCCTGTTCTAAACTAGCCAACAAGTTTACGTGTCCTGTCTTAAAAGGATGGAGTAAAATCCCTTCGAGAAATGATTACTTCCACATTCCTGTAATATCATTTGTAATGAGGTGACATCATTTGTTTTGCTTTCTGATCATTTTCATATCTTCATGTCTATTTTTATAGGGTCATAGAGGTTTCGAATTATAGATGGACCAAGTCAGGAATCATTAACAAGACAAATATGCTTCGGGATCAGACTTGTAAACATTTGATGATTAACTTCCTGCAAAGCATCTGGAATGCACATCTAATTGGTGATCAAGAGTTTATTTCAAATGATGTGACTACGAGATGTTGTCCCTGCATAATGGCTCTGTGCAATCCCTCACGCATTCCAACCATCTACACATATTGGTAACAAGTTAGGAATGTGGAATTAATGATTTCTATATCGAGAACAACTCATCTAATACTGAATTTTTGTGTCAAAATAATTTGTAAAGAAATATGTTTGGTTTAAAAAAGGTTCATTTCACTTTTTTCTTAACACAGAAAATAAATTTTGGCTCAATACTGCCTTGATGTTTTCTGTATATATTATTTTGATTATTTATTAAAGAAAAACATAATAAACATATTTTTTTCTGTAATAGAACAATCATAGCTTATTATTATAGGGAGTATTTCGGTTATTGCATAGAGATTGTAGATTTCTGATAATATTTTCATAATACTTGTAAGAAATCGGCTATTTTTGAACACACTCAGATCTATGAATAAATGTAATTTTTGATTTGACTAATAGCCTCATATTTAACCCTATTTCTATCTTTTCTTACAAATGCATTCTGCAGCTGCAACGCGCCCGTGTTCTCTGTGCTCCGTTTGGTTTTAAAAAGCACTGTTCCAGCACATTACACAGGCTAGAATTGCAAAAAGGCTGTGTGACTATGGTAACATCACGTGAAGTGTCTGGTGGAAATGTTCCCGTCAATGGATGATATGTTTTGTGCATGCTCAGGAAAGACAATTGTACTCCAACCAGCGTCCTTTAAGTTGAACGACACAAAGCCTCTCCATTTATCTTAAGCAATCTTAAGATAAAGTATGGTTTTAATATTAAAATTCATTAAGTGACTTGAAGCTACAATGTCTCGAATTGCAGTTGGCAAAGTTTTTCTTCTATGATTCTTTTATGGCACACAATGCTCATTGAACTGAGAGGTCAAAGTTTGTTAAGTGGATTGAGAATCGAGTTACATTATTCATCCAAAGTCCAATAGCATCATGTTATGTACATATATAGTTTTTTGGGAGGTTTGTATATTTTGTATGAATGATAGCAGAGGCCACAGCTGTAATGCATTTCCTGTGTTTTGGCAATAGAGCGATAACCTTTATGTTTGTTGCTCTTATCTGGTCATAACCAGCTGTTAAAAGTGGCTACAGCAGGTTGAAACCAGACTTATATCAATGCTTCAGTGACGACTGAAGAAAAAAGTGTGATGCTCTTCCAAGCAGATGGGGCAAATCCCCTCCAGGCATTGTTATTGCAACATCTTCAAATCGATGAATACAGACAGCCACAAATTGTTTTAAGCCTCAGGATGAGAATCTCCTCCATGAGAATGACACATCTCATCACATCGTTGTGTCATAACATACATGCTCTCCTGTTTACACTTGCCAAGTAATGCACCGCGAAACCACAATGATATTCAATGCAAAAGCTCCTAAGGGTAACTCGTCTGCTTTCTAATTTTGTTACTGTGTCCTTCATAAATGTGAAGTGCAAGTTTTGTGCAATGATTTAACTATCTGCATCATCATTAAGCCATTATACTGTAGGCTGGTTGTATTAGCAACACATGTGATTCAATCAAAGCAGATCGTAGTTTTTCTACTAGTGTCTTTTACGGTGGGAATGCCGATTTTGTGCTAAAACTCACGGTTTGGTTATGTAAACTCTCATGTCATGGATGCATTTTTGTGGCTTGACAGTGTTCTCGGTGGTCCTATTATATATTTTTTTAATTTAGTTCCCAGTGGTGTCTCCTCTAAAAGAAATTAAGTTTAGATTTATGACACACTCACACACTTTGTTTAAACATAAGGTCAAACGAGGCAAACAATTAAGCTTGATTTTTAGCTACCAATAAGATCCAATAATAAGTTATTGAAGTTACGCATATTTCTGGAAACTAAAGATTTAAGTGTTTCGCTTTTACATGCTCAACTTTAAACAAAACCCATTGCTGACAGAAGACTTAAAATCCTCACATGCTTACACACACAATAACTTCCCAACACAGGTCCCGGTTTTCTTGGGAAAATGAGCGTATACCCATAAGCTTGAGTTTAATAATCCATTTAGAAGTGTTTTACCGGAACTGTGGATGATCCAACGTGTTGTTTTTAACATAAATACGCCGCAAGCATTTCAGTTAATTAACTAACGGCTTTCTAGAAAGCATCACATGTCACTGTACAGGTGGAAAGTGTGTTGTTTGTTGAAGATGTCTAAAACATTACAGTCATGGTCGAAGCTCGGCCGTTCGTGCACCTGATAATCCATGTCCTTCCTCTGGCTTGTGTTTTAGTCATTTCATCACTTCAATTCGAAGGCATTTTTGGTCTCTGGAAGCACTTATATTTAATCTGCCATGGCATATCTGTAGCTATTATTGTCTGGGTTTTTATTAATCACAGTTGCTAGTATTGCACAGCTTTTGTTGGATGGTCACTTGTCTAATATGATTTAAAGTCAGAGGCTGTGGATTCTGACAAAATCACTTTTGCATCCAGCAGAATGTGGAATGAAGTATCAGGGTTCGGAAGGAATTCCTTAAGTAATGATTCTTGGAAATGCAAACATGCTCCCTGGGGGTGGTGGCAACCATCCTTGTTTTTCTCTCTGTGTTCTTTTATCTAGAGCTGTTGTATTGTTCATTTGTTTAGCCATGTATTCAAAATACAATACAGGTTCTGAGCATGGTGTCGCAATGCTCATGTCATGAGTTTGATACCCAGATACTCAAATGTACACCATAAGATGCACTTGTAGATACTTTGGATAAAACTGGTAAACGTGTACATTTAACTTAACATGCTACAGGAGTGCATGATTCATAAAATATTTTTGAGATTTATCAAAAGCATGCATCATAAAGTGCACTTTAATCTTTACTTGTCTTCGGGCAAAGTTTATTTAATTTTTTTTTTTATTTTACAGCATAATTTTGGTCTAGACGTCCACTGTCAAGTGCTCAGCATCTGTTGCATCCATTGCTGCTGAATGCATTAAACAAAACAAAAAATATGTGGTTGCAAAGAAATGTTTGTACGGTTTACGCATGTAGAGTCTTACGAGGTCACAACTGGTATGTCATGTGAGCTTCTGTGAAATTACTGTAAAATGTTTTCCACTGTATTTTTGAAAACTTGGTGAATGATTATATGAATGACACAATGCTTCTCTTTATGTCATCACAATGCGGTAAAACATCAGACATTTTACCTGATGCACAGATGACCTTTTTGTTATTGTATTGTTTTTTTCAGTAAAAGGTTGTCTATAATTCTTCATCTTCCCATTTGCTTACATCAGCTTTTTCAAACCGTAAACATGGAGGTTCTAAAAAACAAATCTGCAAAAATAAGTAAACCTAAGCGTTCTTTAGAAAGAGTAACTTCATAGTCTTTTGCAATTTCAAGTATTAAGGAGTATTTCTACCTTCTGGGAGGTCCAACGTGAAGTTTCTTCACAAGATAATTTTATCTTATTACCAGAAAAGACAAAAGGGGAAATTACAACAGCATTCTGTCGAAATCTGTTTTTTTTAATTCTGACGATAAGTTCCTTGTTAATAAATGTTTAAGGAATCTAGTTACACAATGCATCACAGCCATACTCTACGGTTGACCTGCACACCATCTGTATTTTCATATTTTATATTCCCTTCGATCATAAATGGTTGTTTTATTTCAATCTAATTCATACCAGCCAGGCTTAATGCTGTAAAATGTTTACTGCAAAAGCATGTTATTGGACAGCTCTGTTCTGTTGTAAATCATGATATGTGCACCCTGGAAATGACAGGGGTCACTATACCTGTGGAAGACAAGGCAACACATGTTGCATGAAAAAATGTATGTAAATGGAATACTTATGAATAGCCGACATTTTTTTGTAGTGTCTAATTCAAAACGAACTTTCTAAAAACTTACATATGGAGTGACATCACATTTGTCAGGTGCTTGAAGCAGCGTTTGAAATGTATATTGATGTGCAGTTTTGTAAGCATCACTATAGATCAACCATTCAATTAAGACTAATTGCGTTTAAAACCATTCAAGAATATGCCATTTATGCGGTTCACAAAACATCTGTTTGAACAATCATAAGCCCCGACCATAAAATATGAATTAGGTCCCAAAGAGAACAACTGATAATTCATCTCTCCAATGTAAATTTCAGGATTAGAATTCAGAATGTTTGTGGGCTGTTGCTAATATAAATTAGTATTTTTTCAAAATACATGCTTGCCTTGGCCCGTGCTAGTCACCAAGGGGTGGCTTCAAACACGCTTTTTAAAAATGACATTCATGCAAGCGAAGTATTTGTCATCTAATTTCATAATCTGTTTCGTGTTAACTGTCCCTGTACTATTCTAATCTGTGACCGCATTCCATATTCACATCTTGACTAAATCCAGTTCTGTCCTTTTGTTTACGATCCATAACTGAATTCAGTTCTCCAGATGAGTTTTGACTCAGCACTTCAGAATTTCATCCAGTTTATTAAACACATGTAAACCGCGGTCACTTGGGGATTACGTTGCTTTTGAGGGTCAAAAGGTTACGCTGAGAGTATAAATAATCAGAATTATTTACATTTCTGAATTATTCAGAGCAGGTTTTTTTAATCATATCTCGGTTCTTAAATGTGACATTAATAAGATTTCTACACAAACTGAATTACAGGACAACCAGGTGAAGCTTAAAGTGATAGTTCACTGCAAAATTAAAATGATGTCATCATTAACTCAGCCTCATGTCGTTTCATACCTGTATACACTTTCAATTCTGTGACATCATTGACTGCCATAGTAGGTTAAATTAAATGGTAGTAGAAGGTGCCCCAGAACTGTTTGTTATTCCAAATTCCTAAAAATATCTCAATTTGTGTTCAACAGAACAGAAAGAATGTTTTTTTCCTACTATGGTAGTGGATGATGTAACAGAACTGAAAATTGCTAACATTCCTACAAATATCTTTCTTTGTGTTTAACAGAATCAATTAGTTTATAGAGGTTTTTGATAACCTGAGGGTGAGTAAATGATGACAGAAACTTAACTTTTGAGTGAACTTACCCTTTAATGTCGTGCAAACATCAGTTATGTTTATGCTGGAAAGCCGTGCAGTACATCAAACAAATATCACAGCCGCAGAAGAAGTATCAAATTTTTATTCTAAAAAAATCATTTTTAAAATTTCACTCAATTGTCAGTTTTTCTTCTGACAATTTTTTTCTAAATTTAATTGATTATTTAACTGACTCAAATAGTGTCTACTTTCCAAAACGCTCAACATGTTCTTAATGAAAACAGTAGTCAAATGTTTTCGGAGACGGCATATTATTTTGTACACATATTTTGTTAATTTTAATGAAATGTGGATATTTATTACAAAACATTTGTGGTATTGCCTTTTTCCAGCCAGAAATGGAACTGGCTTTGAATTTTTCGGTTTGTAGAGTCAGGCGGGGTCATCTTGTAATAAAAAAGTTGCATCGCACATGGACTTTTGAAATACAAAACATGTGCTTAGTGGCTATTTCAGTCATTACACTAATATGCTATGATTGCTTTGCAATGCATGACTTAGCTGTTCTGTAGATGCATTTTGTTTATCCCCCAGATATGTTTTGGCTGAAATGAGACAGCAGATACTGTTAGAACATGTGTGTCCAATCAGAATGACCTAGTGTGCATGGAATGTGTGGCATTTATAGTGACTCTGGTGTCAGAAGTCAAATGAACAGCAAGCTGGAGCGCTGAAACTCCTGCAGGACGATTTTCAACAACATAAGATAAAGGTGTAAATACAGCGAGTGTAATGTAAAAGAGATGAATACAAACCAATTTATAGTAATAAATAAGACGCATGATGTCTGATTGTAAATCTAAATTCCAGTGTGCAGGTAGGATAGCATAAAGCATAGAAATTAAATAAACCTCTATAATGGTTTAAGATTTACATTTGACAGACTTTGATAGACAACCCGATTTATAGTGCATTCAACTTATGCAGTTTATCAGTTTGTGGGTTCTCTGGGAATTAATCCCATGATCTTTATTAGTGATACTTGCTTACAATCGATTTACAAAAACTACATTTTTACAGTTTATTTGTTGTGATATTTTGGAGTCAATGCGTGGAGACAGAACAGTCATAAACTGAATTAAATAGAAGTTTTAAGACTTATGTTGCATCATTGTTGTCTTTAATAATTATACAAGTTAATCCTTTCAGCTGTAAATAAGTAAAATTGCAAGTTACTTTAAATCAGATTGTCGAAGTTTCAGGGGGATATTTTAGACTCACTGGGTTGTTATTATATAAAGTTTCTTTCTTTTCGTTATTAAACTTCCGCCTGTTCACAGAATTTACATGAATTTCCGTTTTGTTTCCAGGTTACACAAACAGTCAAACAGTGACAGGAATACAAGCGGTAACTGTAATACCTGCCCACCCCAAACTAGGTGTTTCGTTACCCGATTCGTTGTGATCCGGGATACAACACAATACAGATGTTTGTGTATTGTCAATCTAACAACAGCAGAAAATCTGACAACGGACTTTGATGACTAAAATGCTTTAAATAGTGACAATAGTCGGCATACCATAGCTCCAAAAATATAAAAATACTTTATTATTTAAAAGACTATCGCATGGCTCGTGACGAAGAACACAGGCTCTTCATCAGACAATTCTACAACACTAATAAACCCCAATTTATAGGTGTACAGGGATCACATGACATCCGTAAAAAAATATATATTTAACAAATTAAAATAAAAAACAACCAAAATTGTGAAATAATAATAATGCATCAATATATTAACACGCAGAAGTCTAATTCAAATTACATTATTAAAAAAATTCAAATCGTAATCCAATTTAAAATATAAAATAGGCACCTGCAAACAGACAAAAGAAAAAAATATAAATATATTTTACAATTTTGGTTGTTTTTTATTTTAATTTGTTTAATAGGTTTTTTTTTGGATGTCATGTGATCCCTGTACACCTATAAATCGGGGTTCATTGGTGTTGTCGAAATTATCTGATGAAGAGCCTGTGTGCTCGAAACGTCACGAGCCATGCGATAGTCTTTTAAATAAAAAAGTATTTTTCTATTTTGGAGCTCTGGTGTGCCGACTTTTATCACTATTAGGATTTACTCTCTCGGTCGAGCACCCTTTTGAGATTGATGTGAGTGTTTTTGTCCTCTCTTCGACTAAAATACTTTACAACAATAATGTGATAAATATGCTCACAGCTGTAATCCACAGTTATTTTTAAGATTCCCTCAGTAAATGTGGGAATACAGCTGTGACCGACAGCACACAAACATGGGACAACATCTGACACCCCATACGATACCCTCTGGTTTGAATTAGACCTTCATTCCACTGGGTCCAAAGGGTATCGTAAAAACGAGTTATATTTTGCCAGAAATAGTCAGGAGAATGTTATCTGTCTGTTGGGCTGTCTCTGGAAACATCATATTGTTCTAATGCTTAAAAACCTTGTGTTTTTAAATTCTGGTCTTTTACGATTACGCAGCTCCGTTATTGGTAAACATGCAGGAAGAGCTCAGCAATAGTAATATAACAGGTACATAATGTTTCCCGAGACCTCTGGTGTGTTTTGTTACATTTTTTAACAATGAGGCAAGAGCCATATGACTGTCCATTCTCCATTCCTCATTTCAATTTGTCACAGCTTCGAAGATGCTATTTTAATATCAGTTGAAAAAGTTGTTTTTTTCAACTAGAAATCTCTATAAATAGCAGGGGATAGGCTATGATGGTGCATTACTACTTAGGACAGCTATCAATGAATAAAGATAAGTGTTTTGTTAAGAGTACCAATCTCGTGCCATGTTTAGAAAGATGGAGCTGTTGCCATCAATCTAATGTTTGCTAAACATTCTCCGAGCCAGCTCATCTAATTCACAACAGTCCTCTGTAATCTCCAACATAATTGCTTCATCCCCCACCGTCCAAAAGATAATTGCATTTGATTTACATTAGTTTAAAATGGAATACAAAAAAACTCATTTGGAATGCGAGCGACCGCTGTGCCTGCATGCATTGTGAGTGTGTGATTCAGTTGGAATGTAAATGTTTGATAGAAAAGGGGCCTATTTGGGGACTCTACTTAGACAACAGATAAACCTTTATTCTTTTTTTCTGTGATGATGACATTTACGGTGTGTTTCTGAAGGAACAAATAAAGTTACATCTTCATAAAATTGTCAGTAGTCTCTGCACGTACGATGTCAGATTTGGACAGGTTGTGGCGAGCAGAGCAATGATGTCATAAAGATGCTGTTACTTAAGATCAGTGTGAAGACGGCGTGTGCTAAATGTTTTAGCGGCATGCATCATTATGACTAAATTCTTGGCTGTAGTAAAAGGTAAACAGGCAGATTCATTTGGATGCATTATTTGTTTTCTGGGTGACGGAGGGAACTAGCTGTCTCTGTTCGGGTTCATAGGTCATCCACTTGTTTTGCCTCTGACCCCTGCAGATATCCTCCAAAATCAATCCAAGTTTCATTGCAACATGGAAAACAAAAGATTAAATCACATTTCCAAACTCTTTGAACCTGTGAGGCCGCAGACACATTTTTCCGATTTACAGCCTCTTTCGAAGTCTCTCCGCATCCGCGGCACAGCATCCAGTCCAAGAGCGTGCACACGCCAGTGTTGCGTGTTGCCTGCGAGGACTGCGCTCAGTTGTGTTCCTTGCTATTTCCTCCCATCAGACCACAAGCTTTTATTCCCTCATTTGATTAATGCTGAGTTAATGACCCCCCATAGACCGGCGAAACAGGCAAAAAATGTTAAGCATCTTAAACCGTTGCAGCTTGTTTGCTCAAACTGTTTATGGGGCACAAGGACATGCTATAAACACAAAGAAAACAGCGAGCAACGGAAAAGATTATGTGCGCTGTGGAATGCGCCACAGAAAGTCATTCGCTTTGTTTGGAGTTCAATATGTTGATGAATTACTGGTCCGCACCCATGACGGATGCGGGTGCAATATATGTGTCCGTCACTTTTGCTACTTGTTTTTTTTGTTATTTCTGTCATCAAGTCACAACTTAACTGCATTCAAAAAGGATCCATTCTGTAGCTGTATGACATACCTGACCTGAGGAAAAAAACTCAGAGACCTGAGATAGACGTTCAGTAAAGTGATGCCGTCATCATGTCTTTGCAATGTTTTGAAAGTTGATAACTATTCAATGCTTATATGTCGGCTGTTTAATTTCGTGTCAGACACGGCTAGGCTACTGTACAAACATGCCCTCGTGAATGAACTCGAGCTCTGGAAGACTCGCTGAGGATAGCACGTACACTGCGATCTGCTGAAAGACAATATTAATGTGGAGGTTATAAGGATGCGTTCGATCATGTTTGACTCAATGTTATCTGAGCGTCTGTGTGGGAGTGGATGTGCAAGAGATAATGCGCTTTAATATTGCGCTGAGTGTTCAAATAGGACCATCTGGGTCTGTTTGTCGTGTTCTCGGTGCATGGCCCAAAAAAACAGGTGTCTGCTTTTCTCTATGCTCATCACTATTTGTGTCTTTATCTCACACCTGTTCAGGGTAGGCTCTTACTGTAATGTGACTCATTTTATGTGTTTAACCAGCCCTTGTTGTTGCTGTAGGGCTTTAGATATGCATTGTTTATTAGACTCTGAAGCCGTTCTCTTTAACAAATTTCATGGAAAATGGCATAGCTCAGGGGCAAAACATGAACAAAGGTTTAAAGAGGTCAGAATCATGTGAAGATCAGTAATAATTTGAGCTCTTCAAGAAAATATAAATTGGACATTTTTGTTCAATTTTTAATTACAATTTGAAGATCATGATAATTGCTGGGGGTCTTTATCGCGATATTCAGTATTATCCTGGTATAATGTGGCATTTAATATTCAGTGTCGATATCAACACTTTTAGCTCTTCACTTATTGATATGAATACAAAAATATCTACATGCTTACGAAGACACACTATATTGACAGAAGTATTGAAAACCCAACTTCAAATTAATAGCTTTGACTACTTTAGTCATTTCCGTGATCAAAAATCTTAATGCCAAAGAGAATTGTGTGCTTCCAATTTAATCGCAACAGTTTGGGCAGGACCCTCTTCTAATAAAACATAATTTCTCCCTGTACAAAAAACAAGGTTAAAAAATAAATAATTTATTGGGTCTAGTGTGGAAGAACTTGACTGGTCTGCATAAAGCCCAGAGCTGAACCCAACTGAACACTATTGAGCTAAACACTCATCACCCAAAACCATCAATGACTTGTACACAGGGGTTCTGTCATTTGAGATCCGAAAAAGACCCTCCAAAAACTGTTGCAACAAAGATGGAAAAAAGTTCTCTTTGGCATTAAGAATATGGTTATATGGCAAAGCATGAATAATTGTTTTGATGGAGATTATTGGAATAGATAAACATGTTTTTAACAGAAAATAACCTCATTTGATTACAGATAAATGTAAACAATTATGCTACTGTGTTATCTGGAATGCCTTAAGGTGTTTTGAATTGCCCACAGTAACAATATTGTACATATCAATATCACAACAATTATCACAAATAACAGCTCTTCCAATAAACTCTCGTGACTCAGGGAAGAGGGGAGGAAGGATCTGCATGTGGGTGGATAAGCGGGGGGGTTAAGCGGGGGCATGCCATGAACAGCTGACCAGGTCAAGGTGAAGTTCAGAAATAAAACTTACAGTATCCCTTCACCAAATTACAAAAATAACATGCCCATCTTGGGAATTTTCCCTCTGATTGTTATTATTGGGGCACATCCGACATAATTTATGACACACATATTTCTGTACACAGATGTTTTACTGTTTCATTTCTTCATTAGCGATCGAGCATGTTTTAAGTCTGTGTACAAAACGTATAATTCCTCTCCTGCAGTACTTCATTTTCCGTTCACTGTTTTTCAGTATTTGTCTGTGATGATAGTAAATATGGTCTGAACTGCCCCCTGAGCAGAACCCGAGCAGGTGCTGTACTGTGCATGCTAGTCATCTGAGAGACAATATACATCACATAAATTTATGTAATAACCTCTTTAAGACAAAATGCTGACTTTCTCGCCTTGCTCCCAGTCCTCGCATCATAATTCTTCTGTCACAACGATTCATGCTCCCAAACTCCTTCATTCCCCCCAGCAAACCAAACCACAACACAGAAACCATCTCTCTTTTACAAGCGACCAAGAAATAAAAACAATAAAAGTTAATAAGTCAATGTTAGCCAGGAATGCTGAGCTTTAGTTCGGTTTACGTTGTTGTTTTTGCCTTTGCACATTGAAATGTTTATCCACTTCACACAGAAACAGAGACTCCGCCATGTGTTTGTAATAAATTTTGCAAATGCGTATGTGTGCGCGACAGAGACGCTTTCTTCATTTGCTGTATAAAGATCCCGGATTGAGGTGGAAGACTTATATGGGACTTCCAAAGATTACACCAATTATCACCTCGTCCCTCATTGCAATATTCAGTTGTAAGGATGTCTCACATTCTTGTTCATTGATATTAATCACTCGATGAACTTCATCTTGCTCTCGTGCAATTACGCTTCTAGTACTTGCCCCCAACCATCACCCTCTGCCCCTTTGTGTACCATTCAGAGGCCGCACCTCCCCGTTCGGTTACTAAAAATACACTTGCTTAAGGCAAAACACATGTGTACTGTTACAGCGCAATAGTGTAATTTGAAAGGCTGATGGATTTGGGGCAGGGGTTCGAGAATGCGCATGTCATCAGTCATCAAGCGTAGCGTTTGAAATCATTCTTCATCCAAATCATCAGGTAAGGTTCACTACTGCACGTGTCCATGTGATAAACATCCTTAGTCGATGTATTTTATGTGTGTAGAGCTGAAACGGTATTTTATTATTCAGGGTGTTTCAATTGATTTTTATTACACGGCTCGTTGGAATGATGGATTCTGATTGACCTGTCGCGACATTTGCAGGTTCGTTATTCCCAGAAAACAACTTCTCAAAACTGATAACAAACAGTAACCCGGATGCAGCAAATCATTTTGACCGTTTTTTTGGACAAATTAAACATAAATAGGTATTTTAAGAACATACGACATTAAACTGTATGACATATCGCCTGTATGACATATGGCTTGTTGCTCCCTAACTCTTTGTAAGTCGCTTTGGATAAAAGCGTCTGCTAAATGACTAAATGTAAATGTAAACTGTTTAAACTAAATTGCCTCCTCGTGACATTCGATCTTTCTTACCAAAGGAAAACAGCTTTTCCTCGCGAAAGGTCTGCTTTGTGTAAAAATTTGCTAATAAAATATTTCAAATTCACATTTCCAGTCCAGTTTTTCTATCATGTGGAAATTAGCGTCAAATATTGTAATAAGCGGGATAATGTACAAGCAGTATTACAGTAGGCCTTCATTAACTATTTTTAATAAAAATGACTTTTAATTAAAATAAGTTTGACTGAAAAATGAAAAAAGAGCAGCCAGAAAGAATAGATTAAAACTACTTCAATACTGTTTAAAAAGTATCTTGGGGTGAAATCCATGGTGAAACCCCAAGAAGCAACGTGATAAACGAGGACATTTCTGGAAGGTTTAAGCTGACTACACTTAAGTTACCAAAACATGAGTTTTCTTTTTTTCGATTTAGTCATAATTCTTACAGTTCCCTTTGGGATATTTCATAGTTTTGATGCGATAACTATTTTTTCTAAAAGGTGTTATAAAACTTTTGACTGTTGGTGTATTAATAACTATAATATGAAAAAAATGCTTTGAGTTTATTTAAAATGTTAAATGATTAAAATTGTAATTGCAAGTTTTATTAAAATCTTCATCTTGAACTTATTATTTAAGATTCTTATCACTTCATGGTTGTCCACAATTTCATAATCAATTGAAGAATGTTATACGTGTGAAAGCAGGACAAACAGTTCTTTTCAAATCCGTTTGTTGTTGATGGTGATTCAACACGTAGGTTTTGTGAGTATGTTGGAACTGGTTCCAGATCTCTAAAGAATCCTTCAGGCATGCAACAGAAATCATTGGCTGTTAGGTAATGATGCAGATAAAAGCAAATGTCAACTCAGATCATTATATTCCTAAAAATCATGAACAGAATTTTCTCTATGCAGAGACGTTGAAGTAATATATCTTTACACATTGACACCTCTGAGAATAGAGGACGTGCATTGAAACCTGTTTGCAAATTGCAGTCATGAAACACTGCCTTCAGTCAACTTACACTATTTTGCTCTACAAATCTAGAAGAATTTCAGAAATCAGCATTTTCAACGGTCATCGGAATCTCATCCAATCAAACATACCCCAGACTTTCATCCTCAACTGTGCTGAAGTACATGTTTCGAAAGTGGTTGAAACAATCGGATATATCCGTGAGCCCTTTTTGTTTTGAAAGTAAACAGTTAAGAGTGTAAATCACAGGGAGCGGTTGTCCGAAAAATAAACAGTTAGTAATCATTAGTTTTACACATTACTTCCTATTCTGCCACCTTCCATTGGTGCTGTAAAGAGTTGAATTTGTTTTTCTTGAAAGATTATACTGATCTGTAATAAAATATGGCGTCTAGATTGTGTTGATCGATGGAATGGGTCATAATGTTTTCTTTCCAAACAGAAATGGCTGTTTTGGCGTATCCAAAATGACCCTATAGGGCAAAACACGCTGCCGGTTATAAGACCCAGGGAAACTTTAACACACCCTGTCTCGTTCAATTCATTTTTATGTGCAGTGATTATGAGTGAGGAATGAGTACCTCTGTTTGTTCTCTATCAAATTTAGAAGAACTACACCATTCGTAGCTACTATTAAATATCTCACCGAGTTCATTCAGGTTATCCGAAACTATGTTTTGGGAGGATTCAGATGTTGTAAAAATACAGCAGTGCAAAGGGAAAGTGTCTTTTCAACACCTAGTGTGTCCCTGCTGAACACTTTAGATTGGGTTTCAGTCTAAAGGTCAGCTGGGGTTAATTTGCCTCCTGGGACTCCATTTTGTCCTTCACTGAGGATCAAATTAATACAAAATATATTGATAGTGTTGAGTGGCATCTCTTTAGTACATCTCTAGTTTAGTTTATAGTATTAGTAAAACATTTTGCACAATTTTTCGATTATCAGTTGAATGCATTTTGAAGCGTTTGGACTTTTTGGAATGTAACTAATGTATAATCTGAAATGGATAGAGGTTAAAATACAGCTATTTCACCTAAGAATAACCCTTTAATGTAGTTTTGAGGGGGTTATCCTAGACATAATGCAATGAAAATGTCAGATCTGTGTGTTCAATGGGAGTCAATAACCTAAAATGACGTCACTACTTCAAAATGCTGAAGTGCACTTAAGTTTATGTTTTATAAACTGCAGTAGAAAGTAGTCATGGTGATGATGTTAAAAATGAGATCAATGTATCATGTGTGGCTTTAATAATAGTAGGTAGATCACTTATTTTGTGAATTACTATTTAAGCTTTGCTTTGATAGAGAGAACTTACTCATTTTTCACACTTTACACAGTCATCACTATTACGCCAGCGATGACAGAGGACGTCCAGTACTGGTGGTCCGTTGGGATGGGGGCTCATGCAGATGACGAGCATTTCACCGCAGTTCTGACACATTCTGAGATCACATTAGCTCAGCCAATATGCTGTCAAATGAACAGCATATTGAGTTACCAGATGAGTGACACACATTGTAGTTGAAGAATTTGGATTGTTTCATTCCTGAAACATTTCAATGGCATTTTAGTTACTTTAATAAGCTTTGTGAGTGCTCAGTTTTGGAATTCTTTAGAGCAATAGACACGTTGATTGAAGAGTGATGCCTAAAAATACATCACAAACCATGTATATTATTGAAATTCATCAAGACATTCACTCACATGTGAACTATGGACTCTATGTTGTATCCCCCCCAACACCAATGGAAGTGTGAAAGCTATCGTTTCAAGCACCTACAGTAATTTCAGCTAGAAATCTGACAATCTTACCAAATACATCTAAGGACCCTAAAGCTATAATCAAAACCAGCAGTTGTTCTTTAAAGTTCCTTCTCGCTGAAATGATGCTCAAAGACTTTTGAAATAAACAACTTTCTATAATTTTAAATATAATTTACATCCAAGCCGCATCATTGACAGTCACTTGTTTTTGCACTTTCTGCTGTCTTTATTGATAGATATATCCCAGAGTTCTAGTTCTATACTTTTTTGATAATGATGCTCTGGGTTAGTTCAAGGCAAGGTAAGTATAAATATGTATTTCTATAATCATAGAACTCCCAAACACAGAGGATGCCTACCCGACGAACCCAGTGAAACCTCGGACCTCCTTTCCTCTATTCATATGCTTTACTTCTCCTTCTGTCATGCATTAGGCGTGGGAAATGTCCTTTTGGGCAATTAAACTATGCTGAAATAGTGAGATTATAACACCTAGTCAAATTAAGCGAAATATGCATATTTCTTCATCTCTTTATTAAAATAGGCTCAAAGCAATATAGAGAAACTAAAAAACAATATAGAGTCCAAGTCTTAAATCCGTTTTTTACTAGGCTAAGAACGTAAGATACTTTGCTGTTGTTATGCAGCTAATTCCCACTTACAGTAGATTTAAATTTATGTAATTTATTGGCAACAGTTTGTTCAAACACAAACCAGAAATCCTCATAGCCCAAACCTTTTTCTGTTTTTTCAATAATTTTGGTACCCAGTATGCTTTATGAGGCTGTTTTTTATATTTTTTTCCTGTAAAGATAAAGACATGTTATTGTTTAATGTTCATTTATCTTTGAACAAACTGTTACCAGTAAATTACAGAAAATAAATCTGCAGTAAATTACTGGCAAACTGCTGTCAGTAATACTGTAATTTCTACAGATTATTTTTACAGCATAGCATTTATTTTATGTTTTCCCTCTGGTCCTTAACCATTCTTGTAGCTGTCTATTCTGTTATATTTTAAGCACATCCAGTTCCTAAATGCACTTGACCGTCTGCTCCAGCTGGCTACAGATGCAGAGAGGTCAAAGGTGCTTGTACTGAGTTTCCCTAATAGTCCTTCATTCGTCAAATAGCCAGAAGCATCCATCCAGAGAGCATGACATCATACAGTTTTTTCTATTTGCAATAGTTGTATTGTGTGGGTTTAAAGGGTAAAGTTCTGTTTATACTGCCATTAATTGAATCCGTGTGATCCTCAGAGATCTGCACTGCGGTTTGAACGAATTAAAGAGGCATACGTTTTAACCCCTCACAAACCTGCAAAGACAAGAGATACCACTTGGTGGTCTATTAAGATGATCCATGGATCTTTTATAAACATACATTTATAATTCTACATCTGCAAAATTTAATTTTATGCTACTTTCATTTGTAATGAATTCTCCAGAGAGCAAATCTCTTTTAACTTGTTTTTCTTTTCCATGTGTCTCCACATACGAGAGACAGGCAGTCCAAATTCTTCACACTGGACATGTTCCAGGTATTGGCTCATAATTTAAAACTCCAGTCTCAGGACAAGTTGGAAGGATACTCTTTGCTACCAGTCATTAAAACTGACCCAAAAATAACAAGCTGTGCTTCTGTACTGATAACAGACTTAAGACTGTAAGTCTTTCATGTAGGTGTTTTCAAACCCACCATGGTCACCAGGTCTGCCAATGTTTAGACAGCTTTTAACAAGTGTTTTTCATCATCAGACGGGTCCCAGATGTGATTTATTCTCTGGAATGTACAGTAACTACCTGTGCCATGGTTGAAAGTGGGGCAGATTACATAACCATTGTATATGTCTTGAAATGTGGCATCAGAGCCTAAACTGAACACCATTCCAAAGGGACTCAATATATTCAAGTCTGCATTGACTAACCACAATTTTGTCTTCTATTGTGTCTAAATATAAGTGACCACAAGAAACCTCTGTACCCTTTGTAAGTCCCTCTGTTCATACTATTTTCAGACGTTCAGTGTAAATTCTTGCAAAAGGATGCTGGAAAACATAATATATTGGTTGAACTCCAGTTTGCTGAATCGGACCAGGCCAGTGGAATTATAAGGAGATACAGATTATGAAGAGTTGGCAAGCCAGGGGTTAAATCCATGGGGGGTGGTTCGCATTTTTTGTTGAGGCACTCATGTTTTATATTTGCTCATTTGCTCACATTCCTTTCAAAAGAGGAGGAGATACATGGATGAGGATGGACTGGAGCTAAAAAAAATACCTCCTACCTATTAACACATCCACCATTCCAAACAGATGCACAAGTCCGCTTTACCCAACTCACGCCAGGCTCACATAGGACCAGAGAGAGAGAGAGAATGAAAGGAATGAATCAGAGTTGTGGCGTAGACTTTTTTCTGTCATTATGAAACCCGTTTTGTCTGTTGCTTGACTGTCATTTCTATTTAAACTGCTTAACAAAGGTCAAGGTGCTCACAGAGCATATTTATATCCAGACAGAACAATTGAGACGGAGTTTTAAATATCCCTCTGGTTTTCCTGTGAAAATGTTCCACCCACGTTTGTATTAAAATTATTCAGGGCTCTTTTTTTATCCAGGTTCCTCTAAAAATCAGTAAGGAAATTAAAGCATTGATTTTGTTACAGTATCTAATCATTACTCAACACATTCAGTGCATTTTGCACCAAGCAAAAGGTAGATTACCGTTTTGTTAAATAGTACAAATGTTCTTGATCCGTTCTTACACGATACCTTTTGGAATCCCACAAAAACTGTCTCGTAATGCATCATGAAAATGTATAGTTTTAAAGCAAATTTTTATTACTGTAGTTTAAATTCGTTTGTAATTGAGTTTATGTTGAATTATGATGTGAACATGTTTTCATGGAAAATAATCTAAGCATCTCCACAAAGCAATAACCCTTTATCCCACTGTATATGGAAGCTAACCATTACGGACTAGAGGAAGAGCTGATGTTAGGTGGGAGGTTTGGGGCAGTCACAGTTTGTTCAGACTGGTCCAATGCCATGCATGTGATGATCTTGAAGCACAAATGAGACCCCAGTTATTTTATACTGCACTCTTATTAGTAACACTTTGACCTAAAATTCTATCATTTTTCAGAATTTTGGAAAAACACTTTTTATGGATCAGAACCTCCAGGCAATCGATGGCTATCAACATGTAACTAATCGATTCCATGGATGGCTGTGACGTTTTTATAACACTGACACATTCCAACGACTCAAACAATGAACGTGAACATAGAGTTCTCCAGAGGTGCGAGCAGCTTCTATCAGGGCGCAGATGTAAAACGCCTCTTTGCGGACACCCCAGAGCCCCCTTTTACAGTATCTACGGAGGGGCCACGGACAGGCATAACCCGACGATGTATTCCAGATCAGGAATTGATGTATTTCTGTTTCACATCATTTCTCTGGAATGTTGCGCTTGTGCAAAAGGCCCCAAACCGGAGCTGATGGATTCAAGGAAGTTTAAAAGAGGAATGATGGGATGCAGGCGCTGCTGGGGAGCGGGGCGCATCCGGAGCGCTTTGTGACCTCTATCTCGTTGCGTAAAGAGACGCCAGGCAGCTCGGCATGAACACCCTGCATCTGGATTGCACATTTTCCCAAGCCTGTTTCTCGCTCTCCGTCAGTATGCAGATATATTTCCACAATTATTTTTAAATACGTAATTGTTTTTGAAAGTCATTGAAAGACATCTCAACTCAAATCTGTTCCAAGTGTTGAGCGGTGAGAAGTGAGGTCCGTGCAGGGACGGAAATCGATAAGCTATAGATGCACGAATATGGGTTGCGATATTGAAAATTAGTCTAAGATTATTCTCCAGTTGTTCTCGTTTATTTAAACTTTTTTCTGGACGTGCATCTGATAGATTTGCAGGAATTCGGAGAATCGCTCATTTGCATCACTTATGACGTCTTTGCTAGTCTTGCAATCGACCAAAGGTCGTTGTTGAAATAAATAATGCTCTTATCATCAACTATCGGACTGCACGCAGGAACCAGGTTAAAATGATTAGACAAAATATTTCAGCATGAATTGAATGCGTTTTACTTAGCCTATGTTTTGGAAAAGCGGTTCCACAGCCACGAATAAGCTTTCATCAGGTGCTCACTTAAAGCAGACCTAACACACAGGGTTTCTGGCAATCTCATATTCATCTTGAGCATCTATCGAGTAGTATTGCATACGTCGTTTCTTAGAAGGGTATTTAGTTTGATCACATTTATAAAAGATAGATACAGCTGTACGATTACTTCCGAAATCATACGGCGCGTGCGGGGGGGGAGGGGTAGGCTGAACTAAAGCACATTGTCAACAAAACACAGACATCAGTTTCACTCAATCTTTTAGCGCTGGATTGGATCTATATATCAGTTTCAAAGGATTTCCCCATCCAGCGTTATATCCACCATTTATATAACATCATCACTCAAATGGAGTGAACAAACAACACCTGAATTTCGCGAACATGTTTTTCAATATTTTTTTGATTCGGAACTTGCATGATGTGTTCCTGGACCTGTAGCCAAGGCTAGCCCACAAATCTTATGGAGACAAGATGCAAGGTTTTTCTACTTCAAAACATTAACAGCAAACACAATGTAGACTCTGTAATGAAAATACCTTCATATTTCGTAGAGATTTTTTATTTCACATTTTTACATGCAACGACATGACAGCCTTCTAGTTCTTAATGGGTTGTCGTAGCCCAGTGTGGACAAAATGTAAATTATAATGGGTTCAAATGCGTTTTAATGGTTACGTGCGGTTTAGTAGACAGGGGTGTTACAAAGAGACACGTATTTTATTTGTTGATTTTGCTGATTTTTTTGTTATTATTTTTCAGATATTACAGAAAACTGCATTTTACTGTTTTTTACAGATTATATAATGTAACTTTTTTAAATATAGTCAAAAACGCAAAATTAAAGGAAAATATGTTCACAAGAAAATTGGGGATAGATTTCTTTTTTAAAGTTTATTTTTTAAATAAGGTCAGTTACTATAGAATTACAGAAAAAAACAAGAAAAATGTGGAAACCAACTGAATATATCCTTATATCTTATAATTTTACATGTTAAAAATATTTAAGGTATATTTCTGTTTTTCCAGTTTTCAGCTATAATCAATCACAGTTTAAATCTTTATATTTTCTAAATCTCCACGAGTTACAGATCAAAATCATGTTAATTGAAAAATTCCTTTCCCATTGAGAAATAAAACTGTTGCTTTACTCCACCAGTTCAGAACTAAATTTGCGTGTTTGCTATTTAGTCTACGAGCAATGTTCAATCATTTATAGACAGAAATAGTTTATGGAAACTGTGAGTGTATCAGGAATCCAATTATCATATCCTCAGAGGAATGAGAGGTGGACAACCTTTTAATAGCCTCATGTCACGCTTGATCAGGAACACATTTATGCACACTCCAGTTCAAAGAATTGTATCAAAGTACAGTTCTGCACCACACATTGACTTTCAGAAACCACAAAACCTCATAACATGTGTTGTCTTTCATATCTTAGAGATTGGCTGAGAATGTCTTTAAATATTAAATGAAAAAGCTTTGTGCATCATTTGCATGGTCATTAGGCTTCAATGTATTTACATTTAAGACAATTATTAGTCATAAGCAAACAAATCTATAGTTCATATTCATAATAATAGGCCTAAGAAATTTAACATACTGTAATTTTTAAATCTGTCATGGACCTGTAATTGTGTTTCTTCTGCACCATATGTTGTTTTTCTGCAAATAAACAAGGGATTTCCAGACGTAACAAACATTATTTAGATATTTCTGGTAAAAACCATTTGTCTCTTTAATGAAAAAGAATACCTAAACGCTGTCGAATCAATGATTTGTTTGGTGTTTTAGAGACCCCTAGTGGCCAACTACTAATAAAGCCATTGGCTGGCACCATTGTGCTGAATACAATTACTTGACAGTGATAGGTTTATGCTACAGGCAGGAGAGAGGTTTGCATTAATTACAAGTATGAAATAATGCCTTTTTATTGAATCATACACAATGCAGCCTTAAATCTGGGCATTAGTTAAAAAAAAGAAATTTGGTTCAATGTTGTTCATGACTGAAAATGGTCAGGAACAGACAGATTGACATTTTGTTAAAACACAATTTTTATTAACTTCATTTACATTACTAGTATTAGATAATACTGCAATTGTGTCTCTCTGAATGAGAAACTTAATTTTACAGTTAGGTAACAACCGATAAAACAATTACAAAATGTCAATGTACTGTATAAAGTAAAAAATGACATAAATTATACATATATATATATGAATGATTTCATTAGTCCATTCTGTGCAGTGTATTCAACTTTTAAAAAATGGATGTGAAATGTTTTGATACTCTTTAAAACTGTTGAAAATGTTTATTATGTCAATGGCTGATCCGTGGATCATAGGTTTAAAATATGTTTTAATTGTAATACTTGGTTATTATTAACCTTATTTTGTACATTTGACATTACTAAAGTTTTAAATCATCTTTAAATCTCATGAACTA
>CM017903.1:24499308-24526967 GCA_008369825.1 Triplophysa tibetana | reverse complement strand
TTTTGACACTCATTCACACCAACAAGAATTTAAGTTTGACACTTCAGTTGGACTGTTGGTTAAGTTGACCGCATAATAAACAAAATGACCATCGTGTTGTTCTAAAGCACATGTGTTAAACTCAAAACCTGAAACCAGTCCAACAGAGTTGAGCTCCAACCTCTACTGGTGGAAAGCATAAAGTCTTTGTTTAAATACCCACACTTGCAGTCTTTGCACTTGACACTTTCCTAATGTATTTCCTGGGTGTGAAGATCCCAAGTGAGCATGTAGGATACTACCTGATAGGACACACTGCACAACATGTAATCCATGTGGTGCACTAATTATGTGACAAAAGCAGTTTCACAAAATACATCTGTGTGTTTTTCACCAATAAAATGTGTAACACCCTATGTTTACTACAAGTAGTCATATTTTAAATATATATTTGTATAGTATCAAAGCAGCTGTACAAAAAAAAACAAGAGAAAAACACATGCTAGGTAGGGTGACCATACGTTCTCTTTTTCCCGGACATGTCCTCTTTTTGCGACAAAAAAACTGCGTCCGGACGGGATTTCTAAAATTCCTAAAATATCCGGGATTCGGGTTTACGTTCTAAAGTCGTCATTCATTGCATGCGTTTTATAGTTTTTTGCAAAGCAACACCTTCTTGCTCTCCACCGTTGGTCGGTAATGTACGTACGTACGTAAACAAAGTGCATCTCATTCCTTCAGAACCACGGCAACAACCAATAGCGAGAGGAGCAGCTTGCTTTTCAGTGGTTGGCACATGGCACCTGAATAGCGTTAACGATGCCCATTTATTTTAATGGCAAGGGATTTTTAATTTAACCTATGGCCTTGAAAAGACAGTGTTTTTTTAAAGTTGTTATTTAAATGCTAATCTTTTTTATTTGTTTGTTATTATTCTATTGCTGAAGGCCAAAAGTTGAATGGAAAGCATGTATTACTTTATGTATTAAAGTTCAGTAACAGTTTCATGGTTGGTTACGCATTGTCAAGTATTTACACCCATCCCGATCTTTCCACCCGCTGGGGTGTCCATCTGACTCCTACCCCCACTGACTGTCCTCTTTTTTGAAAGCTGAAATATGGTCACCCTATTGTTAATCATAGAATCTAAAAAAATTGTATTATAACTTATACTGGAAGGCTTTGTGAGATGTAGGTAAACACATACCATGATTTATATTCAGAACGTGATGCATGATGGGATACAAGCAGTTTTCCAGATAGTGTTGGTTTAGGGCACTGCACTTTTAAGACCCTTCCTTCCTGGCGCAGAGTAATACACAGGCTTACCCACCTGTTTAGGGGCCTCTGGTTTGTCAATATTTTTATTGTATTTACTTCAACGTGAACAAAAAATGTATCCTCATTGGCGCATAAGAATTTTTTTAAAAATTTGCCGTTGATTGGGTAGATGTGACATTTGGGTCACATCTGTCGAATCAGCTGCTGGTGAAATCATGTCAATCATTTTCATATACGTAACTGCTATTCCTCGACGGCATAGCGGCAAAATGTCTGAAAGAAAGTACAATAGTGGAGCACAAAAACCCGATGTTAAAAGATCAACGTGACCATGATAGCAGCAGCAGGACTGGCAGCGGGCATTGGCTAACATCAGTGTTGCGATTGAAACAACTGCAGCGGGATCTTTATCTGTTGAAGCAGTTAGATCATCACGTTATCGGGAATATTTCTGGGAATTATTCCACGTTGACACGTATATTATACAAGTTGGTTTTTAACTATGGCTTTGTTTTATACCCAGTTTATGTAAAACACAGTGGTTTGTGTCTCAGTAAAGTTCCACTGAGGTGTTTTTTAGGGGCCGTTCATATTTCGTGTATACTTATATAAACTGGAGCCTGTGCTCTCCTGGGGCCTCATGTATCAACACTGCGTACGCCAGCTTTCACACTCACCGTCGGATGTACTAACAGTGAGCTAACGTGACAATGTGCGTTCCTCCACACCAACTTCATGTCTGGCGTGAGTTCTTTTTGTGTACGCACATTTACAGCTTTGTCCGTACGCAATGTTTTAGTATGAAGTCTTTGTACATGAGGCCCCTGGTGTTTGCCGTTATAAAGTAACCCTAACGTAGAGGAACATTAGTATTTGCTGTCTCAATGTGTGTGTATCCGAGTGCGATTGTTCCTCACGGCCCTCACAGCGTTGGTTTGTGTCTCATCTTGATTCTATCGAAGCCTGGTGCGTTTGCATTCATCTTATGTCATCACAAAGATGCATGATACATGATAGTAAACAAAACACGGGTCAATATTGTTGTGGGAATCGGCCATTGAATCTGGGCGAGCTGTCCCAAGATTTATAAAAGAAAAACACAGATCGTGTACCCTTCAAACTACACTTTCCCAGACCCATTTCCTGGTTTTATCGGACGATACACGATTTATCATCAGTTTTAGTTTTACTCTGGCACATGATTTGATTCAATAATGAGCTTGTGGTTTAGTAACATAACAAGCTAACCAGTGTTTGTGACTTTCTGCAGTAAATTTGTGCAATAGATTAGAAATAATGAGCAAACCAGTGTTGTGACTCTGTGCCATAAATTCAATGTCTATAAAAGTATGTGTGTGCGTGCACTGCAGTTCCTGTCTTAGAGTGATAAGATGTTGGTGTACTTGCAGGTGGTCAAGTGATCAAACTCACACACGAGGCCCATAGCCTATATTATCTCAGAGAAATACATGAAACTTATAACTTACTAAATGTTTCATTTTATATAAGAAAACGAAATATACTCCAATACTATATTAGAAAACCACCAAAATATTGTGTTTTTTATTTACGTGATGTGATTATGCTCAACGCAGAGTAAAGTACACTAGCTCTTTCTGATGTTTGCAAACAGACTATTTATCAGGACTATTTTTAAATCTTGAAACTTCTTATTACCATTCATTTGCCGCTCAGATTCCACTCGCCATGCGCAATGCAGGCTCACTCTTGCTCAGCCCAAGGTAATTACCAACGCTATCATCTCTTTAATGGGTTTTATTGGAGATAACACATTGTAATCGGTTTAATCGCATGCGCAGGGTTCAGTATCTGGTGCGCACCTGAGTTCGCTTGACAGCTTTTACATATGTGATTTTTTTATGCAAACTGTGCCCCATTCCAAACTAAACTGTGCCCCATTCCAAACTAAACTGTGCCCCATTTCAAACTAAACTGTGCCCCATTTCAAACTAAACTGTGCCCCATTCCAAACTAAACTGTGCCCCATTTCAAACTAAACTGTGCCCCATTTCAAACTAAACTGTGCCCCATTCCAAACTAAACTGTGCCCCATTCCAAACTAAACTGTGCCCCATTCCAAACTAAACTGTGCCCCATTCAAAACTAAACTGTGCCCCATTCCAAACTAAACTGTGCCCCATTCCAAACTAAACTGTGCCCCATTCCAAACTAAACTGTGCCCCATTTCAAACTAAACTGCCCCATTTCAAACTAAACTGCGAACATCAATTATGACCGTTCATATTGAAGTATAGTATAACTGAGAGCGCACATGTCTAAGAGGTGGGAAATATACAAAAATTTGATTAAGTTCTCAAACACTTTTTAGTCTTTAATAATGCTAATTTCTAATAAAATACAGAATCAAAGCTACAACACGCTTTGATTTCCTATTTTCTTTTGTTCTTTTGATGAACATTAATGACAGGAGTCACAGCAGCAGGTTTAAGAATGCGGTTATGCAGATCTGACGCCCTTTTACTTTTTCACAACTCTTTGCATTCATTTAGGATTTTTTTTAACACATTGAAATCTGTGTATACGAAGATGCTAGACAAATCGGTCTTTCTGGCATAATCTTGTATGTTTTGTTCATTCAAGCACAAAAGAAACTTAATACTGTTGCGCTGTCTGAGCCCGTGACTGTTAACCCTCAGACAGGAGCGCTCTTGCGTTGCGCCACATCCCACAGCTAGAAGCTGTCTATCTATACTGAACGCCTCAAAGCATTTCAAACTGCGCTTAAAAAGCCCATGATGATCTATTTTTATGGGTCCTAATATTGCATTTTAGTCCCCAACAAAAGGTTTAAATGCATCCAGGGTCAAATAAGGCTGTCATTTTCTCTAAATATCCATTTAATATCACCTCATTTCTCAAAGATCTCTAAACGGTTCACTCCAAGCAGTTCGAAGATTCAGTTTCTCTAAACCCCTCCCTTCCACAAGCCCAGTATGCTACGATTGGTCGGCTAACCCAGTCTATTGTGATTTGTCTTTACGAATAGACCCACAACTACATTTCGGCTCTCGGAGGCATATTAGTAACTTATACTAACCCTATTAATAGAGTATATTAAGATACTAAGGATACAAAGTGGCATCGATTTGTGTTCTAAAGATAATGACACTATAGGAGCCATTTAGACCAGTTCAAGTTTTGTTCAGGAGGAGGCGTGGTCGAACTCCTATATTGGGGTACCTTGCTAATGAGAGGGCAGGTGTGGTGGCTGAAGAGAAAACAGTGTTTTGACCGTGTCGATATGGACTATGCTATTCTAGCTTTGGGTCAAAAGGAAAAGGAGCTCAAATGATTTTATTGGAGGACTATGCATGATGGAAAATATAAGCTCTTTATTTGGTACGAACAATTAGCATCTATGTTATGGATATAAGGAGAGCTCATAGGAAACAAGTTGTGTATTAGTGCAGCACAGTAAAAACAAGAAGCAGTTTTACATAGGTGTGCATGGATTTATTATTAAACGCTTCATTACTTGCGTCACCCACCAACATCAGCTAAACGCTTTGTGAAACATTACAGCATATCAACGAAATATTCTATATATGAATAAATCCGACAGACACTTTTTTTAGACAACAGTGAGTTCACACCTAATTATCAGAACTATTTTAGTAGGACAGCAATAGTTGCTGTTTGTGAAACGTTACACTACATAAAACAAAATGTGCGATTTTCAACAATCAATTGAAGATTAAACATAATACAACTTATTAATCACACTTACAGGCTGTGATTCAGAGATATTAATTGGTCATGTGACCCAAATTTCATGGAGAAGCATTAAGCAAATCCCAGACTGAATCGCCATGGTTGGAGAAAAAGTTCTCCCTAAAATGACCAAAGGTTTGGTTATACTGCAGGGTAATCGTTGGGGAAATATTTGATCCTCTGGTTCTTTACATCATCATCCTTTGAATTTGGAAGTAAAAACAACTACATTCTTGAATTTGCAGCACAGAAAACAGCATCTCCGCCACGGGATGTTAACACACAAACTATCAGAAGTGATGGCGGGCAGGGCAGAGTGTTCGTGTGAAGCGGGCAGGCGGGATTATTCAGATGTGCTCATTCGTTTCGAAGACTCAAAACCGAAACCACTTGTTTGGGCAGTTCGGAGTTCAGTCCTTATTTTGGGAGACAATATCTTTATTTATCATGGACTTTCATTCACAACTTTGCAGATCTTTAACATTGAAGGGAACCTACGTTACAAAATTTTAGGACATCCAGGTATCGTGCTCTTTAAATGGTTTAAAGGCCTTAAGATGAATAAGAGAATTATTATATAATGTAACGCTAGACAAATTTGACCAATTAAAAGGATGCTGCGTTAATTGCACAACATTATTTAACGTGTTAATCTGAAAAACATTAATCACATGTGTTAACGCATTAACAATGCCCTGGGTTTATATATATTTCTTCTCAATTGACTGTATTTATGTGACCATAAAGGAATCCACAAGTAATCAGATCACATTAATTCAATATGTTGGTGCTTAGATTAAGTGACTGAATACTTTTTTTATTAATTTATTTGTAACTGTTACCGAATACATTTTAAAAGTAACCCTCCCAAGTCTGCCAGTCACTGAGTTTAACATTGTCTTTACTGAGTAATATAAGTGAAGATGCTCTATGACTGTCAGTCATTTAAATTCTGCTTAGTATTGGTTTCTTTATTCCACATAATTAATGAAAAGTCAGGATGAATTATGATGATGTCATCTAACGTTTCATCTGCTTGTAGATTGATGAGCTGCCAGAGGGCGCTGTGAAGCCTCCTGCTAATAAAAACCCCATCTTCTTCTTTGGTACTCATGAAACGTAAGTCAGTTGTGTGTCAAGTGTCTGGTATGTGCATGATCTGAAAATTACAAAGCCTGACCAGTGATCAGACAGAGTGACCAGTGATCAGACAGAGCGAGCGTGACCAGTTATCAGAGTGACCAGTTATCAAAGTGACCGGTGATCAGTTATCAGAGTGACCAGTTATCAGACAGAGTGACCAGTTATCAGACAGAGTGACCAGTTATCAGACAGAGTGACCAGTTATCAGACAGAGTGACCAGTTATCAGACAGAGTGACCAGTTATCAGACAGAGTGACCAGTTATCAGACAGAGTGACCAGTAATTAGACCGAGGGAGAGTGACCAGTGATCAGACAGAGTGACCGGTATCAGACAGAGTGTCCAGTGATCAGACAGAGTGTCCAGTGATCAGACAGAGTGAGCAGTGATCAGACAGAGTGAGCAGTGATCAGACAGAGTGACCAGTTATCAGACAGAGTGACGAGTTATCAGACAGAGTGACCGGTTATCAGACAGAGTGACCGGTTATCAGACAGAGTGACCGGTTATCAGACAGAGTGACCAGTTATCAGACAGAGTGACCGGTTATCAGATAGAGTGACCAGTGATTAGACCGAGGGAGAGTGACCAGTGATCAGACAGAGTGACCGGTATCAGACAGAGTGACCGGTATCAGACAGAGTGACCAGTTATCAGAGTGAGCAGTGATCAGAAAGAGTGAGCAGTGATCAGAGAGAGTGAGCAGTGATCAGATAGAGTGAGCAGTGATCAGACAGAGTGAGCAGTGATCAGACAGAGTGAGCAGTGATCAGACAGAGTGAGCAGTGATCAGACAGAGTGAGCAGTGATCAGACAGAGTGAGCAGTGATCAGACAGAGTGAGCAGTGATCAGACAGAGTGAGCAGTGATCAGACAGAGTGAGCAGTGATCAGACAGAGTGAGCAGTGATCAGACAGAGTGAGCAGTGATCAGACAGAGTGAGCAGTGATCAGACAGAGTGATTAGTGATCAGACAGAGTGACCAGTGATCAGACAGAGTGACCAGTGATCAGACAGACTGAGGGTGACCAGTGATCAGACAGAGTGACCAGTGATCAGACAGAGTTACCAGTGATCAGACAGAGTGAGCAGTGATCAGACAGAGTGACCAGTGATCAGACAGAGTGACCAGTGATCAGACAGAGTGAGCAGTGATCAGACAGAGTGAGCAGTGATCAGACAGAGTGAGCAGTGATCAGACAGAGTGAGCAGTGATCAGACAGAGTGACCAGTGATCAGACATAGTGACCAGTGATCATACAGAGTGACCAGTTATCAGACAGAGTGACCAGTTATCAGACAGAGTGACCAGTTATCAGACAGAGTGACCAGTAATTAGACCGAGGGAGAGTGACCGGTATCAGACAGAGTGAGCAGTGATCAGACAGAGTGAGCAGTGATCAGACAGAGTGAGCAGTGATCAGACAGAGTGACTGACCAGTTATCAGACAGAGTGACCAGTTATCAGACAGAGTGACCAGTTATCAGACAGAGTGACCAGTAATTAGACCGAGGGAGAGTGACCAGTGATCAGACAGAGTGACCGGTATCAGACAGAGTGTCCAGTGATCAGACAGAGTGTCCAGTGATCAGACAGAGTGAGCAGTGATCAGACAGAGTGAGCAGTGATCAGACAGAGTGAGCAGTGATCAGACAGAGTGAGCAGTGATCAGACAGAGTGAGCAGTGATCAGACAGAGTGAGCAGTGATCAGACAGAGTGAGCAGTGATCAGACAGAGTGAGCAGTGATCAGACAGAGTGAGCAGTGATCAGACAGAGTGAGCAGTGATCAGACAGAGTGAGCAGTGATCAGACAGAGTGACCAGTGATCAGACAGAGTGACCAGTGATCAGACAGAGTGAGCAGTGATCAGACAGACTGAGGGTGACCAGTGATCAGACAGATTGACCAGTGATCAGACAGAGTGACCAGTGATCAGACAGAGTGACCAGTGATCAGACAGAGTGAGCAGTGATCAGACAGAGTGACCAGTGATCAGACAGAGTGACCAGTGATCAGACAGAGTGACCAGTGATCAGACAGAGTTACCAGTGATCAGACAGAGTGAGCAGTGATCAGACAGAGTGAGCAGTGATCAGACAGAGTGACCAGTGATCAGACATAGTGACCAGTGATCAGACAGAGTGACCAGTGATCATACAGAGTGACCAGTGATCATACAGAGTGACCAGTGATCATACAGAGTGACCAGTGATCATACAGAGTGACCAGTTATCAGACAGAGTGACCAGTTATCAGACAGAGTGACCAGTAATTAGACCGAGGGAGAGTGACCGGTATCAGACAGAGTGAGCAGTGATCAGACAGAGTGAGCAGTGATCAGACAGAGTGAGCAGTGATCAGACAGAGTGAGCAGTGATCAGACAGAGTGAGCAGTGATCAGACAGAGTGAGCAGTGATCAGACAGAGTGACTGACCAGTTATCAGACAGAGTGACCAGTTATCAGACAGAGTGACCAGTTATCAGACAGAGTGACCAGTAATTAGACCGAGGGAGAGTGACCAGTGATCAGACAGAGTGACCGGTATCAGACAGAGTGTCCAGTGATCAGACAGAGTGTCCAGTGATCAGACAGAGTGAGCAGTGATCAGACAGAGTGAGCAGTGATCAGACAGAGTGAGCAGTGATCAGACAGAGTGAGCAGTGATCAGACAGAGTGAGCAGTGATCAGACAGAGTGAGCAGTGATCAGACAGAGTGAGCAGTGATCAGACAGAGTGAGCAGTGATCAGACAGAGTGAGCAGTGATCAGACAGAGTGAGCAGTGATCAGACAGAGTGAGCAGTGATCAGACAGAGTGAGCAGTGATCAGACAGAGTGAGCAGTGATCAGACAGAGTGACCAGTGATCAGACAGAGTGACCAGTGATCAGACAGAGTGAGCAGTGATCAGACAGACTGAGGGTGACCAGTGATCAGACAGATTGACCAGTGATCAGACAGATTGACCAGTGATCAGACAGAGTGACCAGTGATCAGACAGAGTGACCAGTGATCAGACAGAGTGAGCAGTGATCAGACAGAGTGACCAGTGATCAGACAGAGTGACCAGTGATCAGACAGAGTGACCAGTGATCAGACAGAGTTACCAGTGATCAGACAGAGTGAGCAGTGATCAGACAGAGTGAGCAGTGATCAGACAGAGTGACCAGTGATCAGACATAGTGACCAGTGATCAGACAGAGTGACCAGTGATCATACAGAGTGACCAGTGATCATACAGAGTGACCAGTGATCATACAGAGTGACCAGTTATCAGACAGAGTGACCAGTTATCAGACAGAGTGACCAGTAATTAGACCGAGGGAGAGTGACCGGTATCAGACAGAGTGAGCAGTGATCAGACAGAGTGAGCAGTGATCAGACAGAGTGAGCAGTGATCAGACAGAGTGAGCAGTGATCAGACAGAGTGAGCAGTGATCAGACAGAGTGACTGACCAGTTATCAGACAGAGTGACCAGTTATCAGACAGAGTGACCAGTTATCAGACAGAGTGACCAGTAATTAGACCGAGGGAGAGTGACCAGTGATCAGACAGAGTGACCGGTATCAGACAGAGTGTCCAGTGATCAGACAGAGTGTCCAGTGATCAGACAGAGTGAGCAGTGATCAGACAGAGTGAGCAGTGATCAGACAGAGTGAGCAGTGATCAGACAGAGTGAGCAGTGATCAGACAGAGTGAGCAGTGATCAGACAGAGTGAGCAGTGATCAGACAGAGTGAGCAGTGATCAGACAGAGTGAGCAGTGATCAGACAGAGTGAGCAGTGATCAGACAGAGTGAGCAGTGATCAGACAGAGTGAGCAGTGATCAGACAGAGTGAGCAGTGATCAGACAGAGTGAGCAGTGATCAGACAGAGTGACCAGTTATCAGACAGAGTGACCAGTTATCAGACAGAGTGACCAGTTATCAGACAGAGTGACCAGTAATTAGACCGAGGGAGAGTGACCAGTGATCAGACAGAGTGACCGGTATCAGACAGAGTGTCCAGTGATCAGACAGAGTGTCCAGTGATCAGACAGAGTGAGCAGTGATCAGACAGAGTGAGCAGTGATCAGACAGAGTGAGCAGTGATCAGACAGAGTGAGCAGTGATCAGACAGAGTGAGCAGTGATCAGACAGAGTGAGCAGTGATCAGACAGAGTGAGCAGTGATCAGACAGAGTGAGCAGTGATCAGACAGAGTGAGCAGTGATCAGACAGAGTGAGCAGTGATCAGACAGAGTGAGCAGTGATCAGACAGAGTGAGCAGTGATCAGACAGAGTGAGCAGTGATCAGACAGAGTGAGCAGTGATCAGACAGAGTGAGCAGTGATCAGACAGAGTGAGCAGTGATCAGACAGAGTGAGCAGTGATCAGACAGAGTGAGCAGTGATCAGACAGAGTGAGCAGTGATCAGACAGAGTGACCAGTGATCAGACAGAGTGACCAGTGATCAGACAGAGTGAGCAGTGATCAGACAGAGTGAGCAGTGATCAGACAGAGTGAGCAGTGATCAGACAGAGTGATTAGTGATCAGACAGAGTGACCAGTGATCAGACAGAGTGACCAGTGATCAGACAGAGTGAGCAGTGATCAGACAGACTGAGGGTGACCAGTGATCAGACATATTGACCAGTGATCAGACATAGTGACCAGTGATCAGACAGAGTGACCAGTGATCAGACAGAGGGACCAGTGATCATACAGAGTGAGCAGTGATCAGACAGAGTGACTGACCAGTTATCAGACAGAGTGACCAGTTATCAGACAGAGTGACCAGTTATCAGACAGAGTGACCGGTATCAGACAGAGTGTCCAGTGATCAGACAGAGTGAGCAGTGATCAGACAGAGTGAGCAGTGATCAGACAGAGTGAGCAGTGATCAGACAGAGTGACCAGTTATCAGACAGAGTGACCAGTTATCAGACAGAGTGACGAGTTATCAGACAGAGTGACGGGTTATCAGACAGAGTGACGGGTTATCAGACAGAGTGACGGGTTATCAGACAGAGTGACCGGTTATCAGACAGAGTGACCGGTTATCAGACAGAGTGACCGGTTATCAGATAGAGTGACCAGTGATTAGACCGAGGGAGAGTGACCAGTGATCAGACAGAGTGACCGGTATCAGACAGAGTGACCGGTATCAGACAGAGTGACCAGTTATCAGAGTGAGCAGTGATCAGACAGAGTGAGCAGTGATCAGACAGAGTGAGCAGTGATCAGACAGAGTGAGCAGTGATCAGACAGAGTGACCAGTTATCAGACAGAGTGACCAGTTATCAGACAGAGTGACCAGTTATCAGACAGAGTGACCAGTAATTAGACCGAGGGAGAGTGACCAGTGATCAGACAGAGTGACCGGTATCAGACAGAGTGTCCAGTGATCAGACAGAGTGTCCAGTGATCAGACAGAGTGAGCAGTGATCAGACAGAGTGAGCAGTGATCAGACAGAGTGACCAGTTATCAGACAGAGTGACGAGTTATCAGACAGAGTGACCGGTTATCAGACAGAGTGACCAGTTATCAGACAGAGTGACCGGTTATCAGATAGAGTGACCAGTGATTAGACCGAGGGAGAGTGACCAGTGATCAGACAGAGTGACCGGTATCAGACAGAGTGTCCAGTGATCAGACAGAGTGTCCAGTGATCAGACAGAGTGAGCAGTGATCAGACAGAGTGAGCAGTGATCAGACAGAGTGAGCAGTGATCAGACAGAGTGAGCAGTGATCAGACAGAGTGAGCAGTGATCAGACAGAGTGAGCAGTGATCAGACAGAGTGAGCAGTGATCAGACAGAGTGAGCAGTGATCAGACAGAGTGAGCAGTGATCAGACAGAGTGAGCAGTGATCAGACAGAGTGAGCAGTGATCAGACAGAGTGACCAGTGATCAGACAGAGTGACCAGTGATCAGACAGAGTTACCAGTGATCAGACAGAGTGAGCAGTGATCAGACAGAGTGAGCAGTGATCAGACAGAGTGACCAGTGATCAGACAGAGTGACCAGTGATCAGACAGAGTTACCAGTGATCAGACAGAGTGAGCAGTGATCAGACAGAGTGAGCAGTGATCAGACAGAGTGAGCAGTGATCAGACAGAGTGACCAGTGATCAGACATAGTGACCAGTGATCAGACAGAGTGACCAGTGATCATACAGAGTGACCAGTGATCATACAGAGTGACCAGTGATCATACAGAGTGACCAGTTATCAGACAGAGTGACCAGTTATCAGACAGAGTGACCAGTAATTAGACCGAGGGAGAGTGACCGGTATCAGACAGAGTGAGCAGTGATCAGACAGAGTGAGCAGTGATCAGACAGAGTGAGCAGTGATCAGACAGAGTGAGCAGTGATCAGACAGAGTGAGCAGTGATCAGACAGAGTGACTGACCAGTTATCAGACAGAGTGACCAGTTATCAGACAGAGTGACCAGTTATCAGACAGAGTGACCAGTAATTAGACCGAGGGAGAGTGACCAGTGATCAGACAGAGTGACCGGTATCAGACAGAGTGTCCAGTGATCAGACAGAGTGTCCAGTGATCAGACAGAGTGAGCAGTGATCAGACAGAGTGAGCAGTGATCAGACAGAGTGAGCAGTGATCAGACAGAGTGAGCAGTGATCAGACAGAGTGAGCAGTGATCAGACAGAGTGAGCAGTGATCAGACAGAGTGAGCAGTGATCAGACAGAGTGAGCAGTGATCAGACAGAGTGAGCAGTGATCAGACAGAGTGAGCAGTGATCAGACAGAGTGAGCAGTGATCAGACAGAGTGAGCAGTGATCAGACAGAGTGAGCAGTGATCAGACAGAGTGAGCAGTGATCAGACAGAGTGAGCAGTGATCAGACAGAGTGAGCAGTGATCAGACAGAGTGAGCAGTGATCAGACAGAGTGACCAGTGATCAGACAGAGTGAGCAGTGATCAGACAGAGTGAGCAGTGATCAGACAGAGTGAGCAGTGATCAGACAGAGTGATTAGTGATCAGACAGAGTGACCAGTGATCAGACAGAGTGACCAGTGATCAGACAGAGTGAGCAGTGATCAGACAGACTGAGGGTGACCAGTGATCAGACATATTGACCAGTGATCAGACATAGTGACCAGTGATCAGACAGAGTGACCAGTGATCAGACAGAGTGACCAGTGATCATACAGAGTGAGCAGTGATCAGACAGAGTGACTGACCAGTTATCAGACAGAGTGACCAGTTATCAGACAGAGTGACCAGTTATCAGACAGAGTGACCGGTATCAGACAGAGTGTCCAGTGATCAGACAGAGTGAGCAGTGATCAGACAGAGTGAGCAGTGATCAGACAGAGTGACCAGTTATCAGACAGAGTGACCAGTTATCAGACAGAGTGACGAGTTATCAGACAGAGTGACGGGTTATCAGACAGAGTGACCGGTTATCAGACAGAGTGACCGGTTATCAGACAGAGTGACCGGTTATCAGATAGAGTGACCAGTGATTAGACCGAGGGAGAGTGACCAGTGATCAGACAGAGTGACCGGTATCAGACAGAGTGACCGGTATCAGACAGAGTGACCGGTATCAGACAGAGTGACCAGTTATCAGAGTGAGCAGTGATCAGACAGAGTGAGCAGTGATCAGACAGAGTGAGCAGTGATCAGACAGAGTGAGCAGTGATCAGACAGAGTGACCAGTTATCAGACAGAGTGACCAGTTATCAGACAGAGTGACCAGTTATCAGACAGAGTGACCAGTAATTAGACCGAGGGAGAGTGACCAGTGATCAGACAGAGTGACCGGTATCAGACAGAGTGTCCAGTGATCAGACAGAGTGTCCAGTGATCAGACAGAGTGAGCAGTGATCAGACAGAGTGAGCAGTGATCAGACAGAGTGACCAGTTATCAGACAGAGTGACGAGTTATCAGACAGAGTGACCGGTTATCAGACAGAGTGACCAGTTATCAGACAGAGTGACCGGTTATCAGATAGAGTGACCAGTGATTAGACAGAGTGACCGGTATCAGACAGAGTGACCGGTATCAGACAGAGTGACCGGTATCAGACAGAGTGACCAGTTATCAGAGTGAGCAGTGATCAGACAGAGTGAGCAGTGATCAGACAGAGTGAGCAGTGATCAGACAGAGTGAGCAGTGATCAGACAGAGTGAGCAGTGATCAGACAGAGTGAGCAGTGATCAGACAGAGTGAGCAGTGATCAGACAGAGTGAGCAGTGATCAGACAGAGTGAGCAGTGATCAGACAGAGTGAGCAGTGATCAGACAGAGTGAGCAGTGATCAGACAGAGTGAGCAGTGATCAGACAGAGTGAGCAGTGATCAGACAGAGTGAGCAGTGATCAGACAGAGTGAGCAGTGATCAGACAGAGTGAGCAGTGATCAGACAGAGTGAGCAGTGATCAGACAGAGTGAGCAGTGATCAGACAGAGTGAGCAGTGATCAGACAGAGTGATTAGTGATCAGACAGAGTGACCAGTGATCAGACAGAGTGAGCAGTGATCAGACAGACTGAGGGTGACCAGTGATCAGACAGAGTGACCAGTGATCAGACAGAGTGACCAGTTATCAGACAGAGTGACCAGTAATTAGACCGAGGGAGAGTGACCGGTATCAGACAGAGTGAGCAGTGATCAGACAGAGTGAGCAGTGATCAGACAGAGTGAGCAGTGATCAGACAGAGTGACTGACCAGTTATCAGACAGAGTGACCAGTTATCAGACAGAGTGACCAGTTATCAGACAGAGTGACCAGTAATTAGACCGAGGGAGAGTGACCAGTTATCAGACAGAGTGACCAGTTATCAGACAGAGTGACCAGTAATTAGACCGAGGGAGAGTGACCAGTGATCAGACAGAGTGACCGGTATCAGACAGAGTGTCCAGTGATCAGACAGAGTGTCCAGTGATCAGACAGAGTGAGCAGTGATCAGACAGAGTGAGCAGTGATCAGACAGAGTGAGCAGTGATCAGACAGAGTGAGCAGTGATCAGACAGAGTGAGCAGTGATCAGACAGAGTGAGCAGTGATCAGACAGAGTGAGCAGTGATCAGACAGAGTGAGCAGTGATCAGACAGAGTGAGCAGTGATCAGACAGAGTGAGCAGTGATCAGACAGAGTGAGCAGTGATCAGACAGAGTGAGCAGTGATCAGACAGAGTGACCAGTGATCAGACAGAGTGAGCAGTGATCAGACAGAGTGAGCAGTGATCAGACAGAGTGAGCAGTGATCAGACAGAGTGATTAGTGATCAGACAGAGTGACCAGTGATCAGACAGAGTGAGCAGTGATCAGACAGAGTGAGCAGTGATCAGACAGACTGAGGGTGACCAGTGATCAGACATATTGACCAGTGATCAGACAGAGTGACCAGTGATCAGACATAGTGACCAGTGATCAGACAGAGTGACCAGTGATCATACAGAGTGAGCAGTGATCAGACAGAGTGACTGACCAGTTATCAGACAGAGTGACCAGTTATCAGACAGAGTGACCAGTTATCAGACAGAGTGACCGGTATCAGACAGAGTGTCCAGTGATCAGACAGAGTGAGCAGTGATCAGACAGAGTGAGCAGTGATCAGACAGAGTGAGCAGTGATCAGACAGAGTGACCAGTTATCAGACAGAGTGACCAGTTATCAGACAGAGTGACGAGTTATCAGACAGAGTGACCGGTTATCAGACAGAGTGACCGGTTATCAGACAGAGTGACCGGTTATCAGATAGAGTGACCAGTGATTAGACCGAGGGAGAGTGACCAGTGATCAGACAGAGTGACCGGTATCAGACAGAGTGACCGGTATCAGACAGAGTGACCGGTATCAGACAGAGTGACCAGTTATCAGAGTGAGCAGTGATCAGACAGAGTAAGCAGTGATCAGACAGAGTGAGCAGTGATCAGACAGAGTGAGCAGTGATCAGACAGAGTGAGCAGTGATCAGACAGAGTGAGCAGTGATCAGACAGAGTGATTAGTGATCAGACAGAGTGACCAGTGATCAGACAGAGTGACCAGTGATCAGACAGAGTGACCAGTGATCAGACAGAGTGACCAGTGATCAGACAGACTGAGGGTGACCAGTGATCAGACAGATTGACCAGTGATCAGACAGAGTGACCAGTGATAAGACAGAGTTACCAGTGATCAGACTGAGTGAGCAGTGATCAGACAGACTGAGGGTGACCAGTGATCAGACATATTGACCAGTGATCAGATAGAGTGACCAGTGATCAGACAGAGTGACCAGTGATCAGACAGAGTGACCAGTGATCATACAGAGTGAGCAGTGATCATAGAGAGTGACCAGTGATCAGACAGAGTGACCAGTGATCAGACAGAGTGACCAGTGATCAGACAGACTGAGGGTGACCAGTGATCAGACAGAGTGACCGGTATCAGACAGAGTGACCGGTATCAGACAGAGTGACCGGTATAGACAGAGTGACCGGTATCAGACAGAGTGAGCAGTGATCAGACAGAGTGAGCAGTGATCAGACAGAGTGAGCAGTGATCAGACAGAGTGAGCAGTGATCAGACAGAGTGAGCAGTGATCAGACAGAGTGAGCAGTGATCAGACAGAGTGAGCAGTGATCAGACAGAGTGACCAGTGATCAGACAGAGTGAGCAGTAATCAGACAGACTGAGGGTGACCAGTGATCAGACAGATTGACCGGTGATCAGACAGAGTGAGCAGTGATCAGACAGAGTTACCAGTGATCAGACAGAGTGAGCAGTGATCAGACAGACTGAGGGTGACCAGTGATCAGACAGAGTGACCAGTGATCATACAGAGTGAGAAGTGATCATAGAGAGTGACCAGTGATCAGACAGAGTGACCAGTGATCAGACAGAGTGACCAGTGATCAGACAGAGTGACCAGTGATCAGACAGAGTGACCAGTGATCAGACAGAGTGATTAGTGATCAGACAGAGTGACCAGTGATCAAACAGACTGAGGGTGACCAGTGATCAGACAGAGTGACCAGTGATCAGATAGACTGAGGGTGACCAGTGATCAGACAGAGTGACCAGTGATCAGACAGACTGAGGGTGACCAGTGATCAGACAAATGACCGTGACCAGTGTGGTGTATGATGTTGCAATGCACACCGCTATCTCCTTTGTTTGACATCGGATTCCAGGCTTCTGATTGGCCAACACAGTTTTATGGCAAGGGTTATATCTGCACCAGTTGGTTTGAGATGCTCTTGACAGCGCTTCATAAGTTCATAAAAGTTTGTGTAGACCCAATTGTTATCAAACGATTAAGACAATAATCGAGGAACATGTACTTGATTTTCCTTCTTCCAGTGCCTTCTTGGGTCCTAAAGACCTGCTTCCCTACAAGGAATATAAAGAGAAGTTTGGAAAGTCAAACAAGAGGAAAGGATTTAATGAAGGTCTGTGGGAAATTGAAAACAACCCTGGTGTCAAATTTACTGGTTACCAGGTAAGTTATAGTCATTTTCAGATATAAAGAGCGAGTGCATGTACAGTATGTTAGGTCATTCCAAAGGTGTGTGTTTGTTTAGGTCATACAGCAGCAGAGCTCCTCTGAGACAGAAGGGGAGGGGGGAAATGCTGCGGATGCAAGCAGTGATGGAGAATCTGTGGGTGAGGAAGATGAAGCAAAGATGAAGGGTGACAAGGTGGGGTCCAAGCGAAAAAAAACTGCATCCTCCAAGGTACCTGAACCTTGTAGTTATTTTATTTCACTTGTTTGTTTTTCTCTGTGGCTTTATCAAGTGTGTCATTAACTTTCATGTCCTAGTCAGTTCAGAGACAGTAAAATTATTTTTACTCCGTTGGGTGAAATGTTATTGACGGTGGCTACTAGCGCTGCGAGGAGAGCCCCTTCAGTGTTTCCATCTTGTCCCTGTTGGTGTGGCTGTCCTCTTGGTCCACAGGTCACCCTGATGGGATACTCTTAATGTCCTGTATCAGAATCAGAATAAGTGTGGACACACACACAAGGAATTTGCTCTGCTTCCAGGAGCTCAAGCTTAAGCTGGTCATGTGCTGGTCCTGAGCTGGTCATGTGCTGGTTTAAGCAGACCTGAGCTGGTTTAGGACCAGCACATGACCAACTTAAACAAGTTACCATGCTTCAAACCCTACCTAACCAGCATATGCAGTTTTTTTCAACACGGTGCAGGTAGTGTATATTACAATTGTGTACTTTACATTTTTATAACCATACATATACAGTGTTTCCCCTAGGTTTACAGCTTTGGGGGGGGGGGTTGGTTGGCTAGCTATCTATCTATCTGTCACATAAATTGGTTGTCTGGGAGGGTAATGCTTTGTAAAAGTAAAAAAATGTTAACATAAGATATCCATTCCATTCTCTACCGCTTATCCGAACTACCTCGGGTCACAGGGATCCTGCGCCTATCTCAGGAGTCATCGGGCATCAAGGCAGGATACACCCTGGATGGAGTGCCAACCCATCGCAGGGCACACACACTCACTCATTCACTCACGCACTCACACCCTACGGACAATTTTTCCCATTTAAAAAATAAAATAAACGTATTTAAATCTTTTTAAAATTGATTGCAAATTTTGCAAATAACCTTTGTTAAATTTAAAGAAGTATTTGTTAATATTAATGGACCAGAGCTTAAATAATTTTATTTTTTAACTAACAACTAAAAACAGATTTATAAATACTAACAAATATATTGCTCATTCATTGTTCGTTAATGTTAGTTAATACATTTATTTGATAAATAAATCTTAAATGAGCTTTATTTGTGAGACGTTTTTTTTATATGATGCATTTATTGGAGAATAATCCTGTCAGACACAGCACTGTGAACGCGCGCTGTTCTGAACGTCATCACGTGCGCAGGACATTCCCATACAACACAGAGCGGCCTGCGTAGCGTATTAAATATCTCTTGTCTTATTTAATCAGCAGATTTACAATGTCCTGACTAAAAACATTTGAAACACACATATGTAAATAGTAAGCGGCATGTGATTCATTAATATACATTTTACTTTTCATCCGGTGATGACTGGACTTTTGATGCTTGTCAGGGGCAGGATGCGCAACCCTTAGACTTGGAGAAGGAGAACTACTCCAGCTGCTACTCTCAGTAGAGTGAGTTTTGCCATCTTCAGTTCCCTGTGAGCACTTAAAAAACGCAAATATTTTCATCTGGTTTTCATCGGATTGACGCGAGATATTTCCCGCCGCGCGCTCTCTGTCCGCTCATTGGGATAATTGTAAACGGGCAAACAAAGACAGAAAAGACATGCCATCGTGGAAATAATATAAATAACATATTAGATTGGCTATTTAGTTTGTTTAATAACATAAAAATTTGTAATCTGGCGCTATAAAGAAAATCAAATCAAATTTACTTGACGTTCAAGGGTGGCGGGGCGAGCCGTTAGGGGGGCGGGGCGCCTCCCTTATATAATGGTAGGGGAAACACTGATATAGCATGAAGTATAAGATGTCGCACCGTATCGCGTGCCTGATGGCAGGAGTGCAAACAGTGAATGTGTCCATTGAGATGCTGGGATGGGCTCCAGCCCTCCATGCGACCCTGTGTAGGATAAGCTGTAAAGAAAATAGATGGATATGATCATTGGTTGTGTCGATCAGACTTCACTGGTCAGTAGGAGCAGGCGTTCAGTGGGTTACTGGGGATTACAGAGTCCCAGAATAAAGAGCTGGTGGTATTAAAACGTTACTTTAAGAAAAGCCTCAGTGAGGATGTGAAAAATGTTCTTCACCGCCTGTTCCACACAGACCGTAGCAGAGATTAGAATTTCATTAGCTTAAATGAATAATGTGCACATCTCTGATCATATTACTCTGAAGTAAGATTGAATCAGTGTAGAATATATATGTTCTTATGACCGCAGTGAGGAAGAAGTCATCACACATGGAAGTTGTATATTATAGAATCGGGATTTGAACTGCTTACAACACACTTGCGAGTCCTTGCTTAGCAACAGCTGTTGCCTGGCAACTGAGTCCCCGTCTTCATGTATGCACTGAATGTTGCTGTGCTACTTGAACAGGTTTAGTGTGAGATGTGAGACATGCAACATTAAACATTGTTAAATGAGAGCGGAGCAGTTTGTAAAGCAGGTTACAGCGTTTAACATGATTACAATTTCATGATAATAGTAGTTAATAAATCTGAAATGAGTCGCACTGACAGTCGGCGGATCTGGAGTGTTGTAAAGCATATTTTCTGTGTACAACTCTCTTAGATGTCATTGAAGCTGTCCAGGAAATGTTTGGGAGATGAAGATCTGGAGAAGGACGGAAAAGATCCTGAAGAAAAGAGCGGTTCAGAGTCTGGTGATCGTGACAACAACATCCAGAACTCTTCAGACAAGAAATGCAGTCAAGGGGTGAGAATATATTAATGTTGTCGTGTGATAGGGCTCTTATATCAGCATAGCTGTGATTGGACCAGAAGCATGATCACTAATCACATCCGCTCATATAAGAGCACTATCACACGACTACCAGAGCTATATTGCATTTAGAGTTTGACTGCACAAGTTTAAAGATATATCAGAAACCATGGTGATACTGGTGGAAAATCTCTGTGCTCTCAGCCAATCAGATTGGAGAACCAGAAAGAACTTTAATATAAATGGCAAGTGTGAAGGTGAACATTACGATATGTATTTCAAGCATGTCATGGATAATGGAGTTAATATAATCTTAGTATGTTAGCTTGTAGAAAGAAACACAGTATTCCCGTATATTGTGATAAAACACAAAAGACAATTCAAACATTAGACACTCACAATGTCAGCATTCTCAGTTCATGTTTAATGACATCATGAGCAGATAACAGGACTCCGTTTTACAATCCCAGATGATCTGTATAGTTATGATAAACAAGTCTGAATGTGGTGCTTTAAAATTCAAAAGTCAAATCTATCGTGCACAAGCACATTTGAAACCTCTTCACTGTTTCTTTGTTTTTTCAGCAGAATCTGTGTGTCCGCTAGATGATCGCAGCGCTGCTCATCATCGTCCATTTGTCATATTGTAAATGTACACTTTGCATTTTCTTCTATCGATTGCTTGCAATTGTCCAAACATTATTATGACTTGTTCTGTTCAGGGTCAAATTTGCGTTGACACAAAACCTCTTTGTTTTCTATTTCATTTGAGATTATCTATCAGCACTGTACATGTGACCGGACATGACAATTACACACCTTCTACACAAACTCTGTATGTGTCGTGACGGAGCAGACAACAGGACTCTAAAACGACACACTCATTTGTCATGCTTTTATGTGAACAGAAATAAAGGAAGGAATAAGTAGAACATGTGTGAAGTTTAGAGCAAAAACAGACTTGCGAGTTCAATATAATCCTTGTACATTTGATTTGGATGTAGAATCTAGAAGTTCAATGTTAAAGGCGTAGCTCATGTCTGTTCTGGCATGTTGACATTGCATCATTCACGTTACTCATGTTTTTCTGCCGATCTTTCCTTCTCGGACAAAAAAAATGCGATCTTGCTTTGTTAGATTTTTATTTTTCATATCTTTGTTTATAAAAAATATATTCTATTTATTTTTATGACAGTAGATGGCACATGTGTGCTAAAGTTTCCCTCATTTCATTTTGATGGTTGCGTTTTCATGGTTTGTAGCTACATGTTAAAGTTGTTTTCTGTTTATTGATAAGAATTTTACAGAATAAATTAATTGGAATGGGATTGTGATAAAGTGTTCATTTCAAACAGGTACTTTATAATTGAGTTTATGATTTAGTAACTTTATGTTTAGGCGTTTTGCATTCAAATGAATCATTTTATCTAATGAAAGAAACGCAGGACAGTTTACAGAGGAAAAGGAAATATCAGTGACCTTTACTGTTAGAATGTACATGTTCATTTAAGAGACGGATTTAAAACAGAAGAAGGCCTCTTCATTACACCTGATGGCCACCAGAGAACGCTGTCTGTTAGGTTCTGTCATCTGTGTTTGGATCGTTGGAGCTTTTCTTCTCTGATGTTGTTTGCATCTGGAGTATTTTATCTGAATTATCTTAATCGGAGCATATTAATCTGATGTGTTACAGAAAAACTTAAATTACATCAACCTAAAAGAAGACATTCTGAGAAATATCTTCGTTGTTTTGTGTTCACAACGATTTGAAACTCAATGAGGGTAAATTGAGTTAATGATGTGAGAATTCTTAAGTTTAATGATGTGATATGTCCATCAGAGATTCTCTGTGGTTATGTAAGGCAGTCTTTTCATTTAAAGTTTGTATATACAAAATCATAGTTCAGATGCTAATTCAAGATTATGACATTGTCATAGACGTAGCTCGAACAATTTACAGGCAATATCAACCAATATAATTGGACGTACTGTATAGTACTGTACATTAGAGATTCAAGTGATTTTGAAAGTGATGATGTCATTTAAAAAAGTGAAAGTGTGGTGAATGAAAGTGTGTTTAATAAATGTGCCAGGATGAGAATTTGAATAAGCTATTACCCCTAAAAGGATTTAAAACCATAGTCGAGTCATTTTATTTTTACTTCATTTTTACTCAAATTATATATTTGATATACCTAATATTGATTCAAGTCATCAATACCTATATCTCTCTCTCTCTCTCTTACATTGTACAAGGTAGTATATTGTTGGTAACTAAAGACAGGACAAACGAAAAAAGTACTAGAGAACTATAAACAGAGGCAGACTTTCATAAAAACGCCTTTTTGTACCTTCTATTTTCATCTTATATTGTTTAGTGCACAAGCAGCAAATTCTGATGAATGTCATTTAACTCTGTATTCAATTTGTATGTGACTTCACGACTTTATATGTGAATAGTATGAATCGGACTAAACAATCACAATCATTTTAGCGCATTGGAGAATGTTGAGGGCCATAGGAGTTAGTCCTTTAGGAGTATGTCCCATAGAAGTGTGTCCCATAGAAGTGTGTCCCATAGGAGTTAGTCCCATAGGAGTTAGTCCTTTAGGAGTGTGTCCAATAGAAGTGTGTCCCATAGGAGTGTGTCCCATAGGAGTGTGTCCCATAGGAGTTAGTCCTTTAGGTGTGTGTCCCATAGAAGTGTGTCCCATAAGAGTGTGTCCCAGAGGAGTGTGTCCCATAGGAGTGTGTCCCATAGAAGTGTGTCCCATAGGAGTTAGTCCTTTAGGAGTGTGTCCCATAGAAGTGTGTCCCATAAGAGTGTGTCCCAGAGGAGTGTGTCCCATAGGAGTGTGTCCCATAGGAGTGTGTCCCATAGAAGTGTGTCCCATAGAAGTGTGTCCCATACGAGTGTGTCCCATAGGAGTGTGTCCCATAGAAGTGTGTCCCATACGAGTGTGTCCCATAGGAGTGTGTCCCATAGGAGTGTGTCCCATAGAAGTGTGTCCCATAGGAGTGTGTCCCATAGGAGTGGGTCCCATAGAAGTGGGTCCCATAGAAGTGTGTCCCATAGAAGTGTGTCCCATAGGAGTGTGTCCCATAGGAGTGGGTCCTGTGTGCTTATGTACAACTCTTCAGTTCACTGTATTTGTGTGGCGGCCCCTGAGGCTGAAAATGCAGCTTTATTGGACAAAAATAGATGAACAGCAGCCACACACAGCATCTCTTCTTCAGTTGTGCAGACCAACACGTCTCTAATGCACACTGTTCCATCGACCATTACACACAAACACAGCACGGATACAGGTCACAGTGGTGCTGCAGGGCAGAGCGAGTGTACAAGCGTCACATGATTCTATTGTGAGGGATGAGAGGCTCACCACTACTGCCAAATCACATTTACACACTTTCTGTACAGTCCAGTGAACATCTATAGGTCAGAGATGTCTATCTCTTCCACATTTGCTCAGACATCATCTAAAAATAATAAATCTAACCCGAGTATATTTACGGTCTGGGAGTTGTGATTTGGATCTGACCTTAATATAACCCATTTTAGTGCACTGTTACATCACAAATGATTAGTTCATGTTTTCTTTTTACTTTAAACCGATTCAAGCCTTTATGTTTTCTTATAGTTCCATCGAGTAGATATTTAAGTTGACTAAAGCTAAGACCAACAATGAGTTTCACAAAGTGTCAGAATTTAAACAGGGCTTATATGAACCCATCAGCTTTATATTATGACGTTAATTTGAGTCAAACTGACAACGTGTTTCAAGCTTCACATATGAGTGAGGAACATTTTAATCATTTTGTTTACGAAATGATTCAATTTACAATAAGAAACAAAACAAGCAGCACGTTTTAATAATGATCAGGCAAAAGAAGAAAACATTGAGGGTCACAGGTGTCGGTAATGGGACCTCTGACTGTGGGAATCATGAGCGGATTTACGTTCGTCGCCGCGGTCAGACCAGCGCCGGTTGTGGCGCTCCTGCGGCCGCTGATCCGGAACTCTGGAGCGAAAACACACGCGCGGGTATTAATAACACACAGATATATTCATTTGTTTGTAACAGACAGCAATTGCTCTCTTTACTTAAAGTTACCGTTTATCTCTGCGTCCGCGCGCTCTCCAGTCTTCCAGCACCGGCGGTGGGTCGGCCGCGCGCTCCCGATAGCGCTGAAACTCTGCGTCCTCCGCACAGAACCTGGATGCGAACTGCGCGTTATATTCAGCAATGCGAGACATGTCTGCTTTAGAGAAAACTCAACGTAAATCCACAGATAAATAACGACGCAATCGTGAATTTATTTAGTGAAAAAGCGCGCTACACCCTTTACCTGCACAAATAGCTCCGTCAGTCAGCGACGCGTGGTGTGCAACTGTTATTTCTGTCCCTCTTATTTTGTCTAAAGGTTCCGCTCGATTCTGTTCCCTTTTCCTTCCCACGCGTCGCAAGTCATTTATATGTTATATTATTTGTAAATGAAATGAGACTCTTAATAATTACGTATGTTAATGATTTAATACGACTTCGATGTAGTCTGCACCTCCTCGAATGAGGAATTGTCTGGCACGTCAGCTGTGTTATATCTAGACGGCGGGTTTGTTTTCTGCGGCTTTAATTAATAATGCAGATCAGTCGGATCATTTGACGCGCGCGAGTCCAGAGATGAGCCGTCTCGCCTGAATCCTGCAGCGGAACATTTGCGATTCTGCAGAAATGTAAGTCCATATAAGTTTAATATAGCCGTAAAATAAAGTTTTTAAGTAAAACATGTCGACACGGTGTTAAGAGTGTCGATATAAAGCGTTTGAGTGCGTGTTTATAGACTTTAATAAAATACTTGTCATGACCCATGTTATCACAGATGTTACGTTACTGTATGAAACATGTCATAAAGGGTTTATTAAAGTGTGTGCGCGTGCCGTAAGTGAAATGTGTGTAGGTGTGTGTGTGTGTGTGTGTGTGTGTCTGTGTGTGCGCGCGCGCGCGCGTGTGTGGGCAGATCCACGGCGCGTCTCACTGTCGTTCAGTTTGAATTGATGATCATCTGCATCGAACTCAACGCGCACACAGACACACACACACAGTCATATATATATATATATATAATAACATTTTACAAGCGGATCAAATCCACGCGTGTCGTTGTGAAAGCTCGACAGAATCCTGGTGTTTAGAAATCTAGAAATATCTGATGCGCGATATTCGTGACTGTTACAGAAGAGAGAAAAGAGATCTGATCTCCTGTCAGTATAATGGGGTAAGTCTGATCTTAAACTCTTTACGCTCAAATGAAAGTGCAAAGGTTGAAGGTTAACGTTTGTTGCGCGAGTGACGCAATTCAATCTGAAAAGTTTATATAAATTACACGTTAAACTGTATTTGACTCACGTTGACGTTTGTGACGAGTGTGTGTGTGTGTGTAGCTTTCCTGTAGCTCAGTGGTAAGAGCATTGGGGGATTGCAAATCCCTATGTAAAATGTATAGGATAATACAATGTAAGTCACTTTGGATAAAAGCGTCTGCCAAATGCCTAAATGTAAATACAAATGTGTGTATGAAGGTGTGAAGATTGTGTGTTTGTACAGCAGGTCATTTTGTGCTTTTATTGGTGTGAACATTCTGCAGCTTTAAAAGAAAAAACACCCTGAACATGGAATTATTAACTACTGCACCACTTTGACACATACGTGTGTGTGTGTGTGTGTGTGTGTGTATGTGTGTGTGTGTGTGTCAAAGAGAGAGGGAATGTTGTGTGCTAGAACAAGCTTGAGCACAGTTGGGTTTCTTATGAAGCTGTAGGACCAGTTTGTGCGGTCAGATGTGTTTCTGTCACACACAACATCATCATTGAAGATCACAAGAGCTCAGTCTTAATTGTTGTCTTTTCTTGAAGTATTGTGTTCTTATTCCAAGTGTTCCTCTAAATAATGAGATTGTGTCCAGTTGCTTTGAATCAGGATATATGAGGGTTTCTGTCAGATTGTGTATATTTAACTGATGTGTGGTTGTTGTTTAGGCTGTTATAGATTAACCTCAATCAGCACATAACCCTGTTACAGCTCTCTCTCTCTCTCTCTCTCTCTCTCTCTCTCTCTCTCTCTCTGTGTGTGCGTGGTCGAGCGAGGGGCTATATAAAGCCCATCAGACTGCAGCTGATCTTCAGTTCCATGAATGGAGATGTGGGAATGGCCATCAGCTAAGCAACTGCTGGGCATGCGTTACAGTACACGTGTGTGTTGAGAGAACTGAATCATAGTATGTCATGTGTGGTCAATGAGTGGGTCAGGACCAGAGCTTGTGTTACCAGATGGTGTTGATCACTCACAACCATCTGCTTCTCTTCTGTCGAGGACTTGAGCTTCCAGCATGTCACCTGATTTCACTGCGCTTGTGTCACACACAGATGAACGTCAGTGAATGTTGTCAGTGTTGGTGTGAGTCTGTTGTGATAGATGGAGTGTGTGCTCGTGGAGTGTCTGGTGAAGTGAGTGGGCAGATGTGCTGCTGGATCTCCTCTCTGAGGTTTCTGTTCATGTGTTGGGTTTCATGACATCATCAGCAGGATTAGAAGCTTCATAAGTTTGTGTTGGAGAAGTCAAAGAATGAAGAGGAATGTGTGTTGTGCTAATAACCTCGCAGAGCTCCGCCTACTCTTTTCTGTCCCCTCCAATCAGAGCGGTGTAAGGTCAGAGTTCATGTGGGAGAGTGCTTGTGCAGGTTGAACTGGATTCCTGACGTGTTTGTGCTGAGGAATGTTCTCTGTTGTGATGGGATGTGATGGGGTGCTTACCTAACCCTGTGAGTCACATGACCAATGTCTATGAGGAAAGAGCCGTGTCTGTTCTCAGAAATAAGTGTGTTGCTGTGGAACATGATGTGGTCTTCTCAATAAGGAACAGGAATGATTTCATTGGCTGTGCTGAAGTTTGGACACAAAGGATCGTGTCTGATGAACTTAACATTAACTCTGTAATATTGATTCTTGATACGGTCATCGTCACAATAATGTCTTCAGCGAGACGTTTCATCAGGACGTTATTTTTTAAATGATTTTAAGACGCTAATAAAACCACAGATGTTTGCTGTGAATGATGGCACTGAAGTCAG
>CM017903.1:24440647-24499208 GCA_008369825.1 Triplophysa tibetana | reverse complement strand
CCTAATTTCAAGAAAGAGTTTTTAAGAATCACCTTATCTGCACCAAACTCTAAACCTAAGGTCAGGAACCCTACTCGTTGCAACCCTATTGGGAGGTTGGCCTTAACAACTGTGCGTTAGATAGGGGTCCTTCGACATTCAGATACATGCGACGGCCAGTGCCTTTTTTCCTCGGTCTCCTATCCCAAACTACAGCGAGATGCTGTGGGGGAGGCTGTTGTATTTTTGCACCCAAACGGGAAACCTGTTCATCTTTTTTCCCCCATGTAGTGGTCGTCCTTAACAACAGAATTTGTTTAAAAGTATCGCCTTATCCACAACAAACTCTAACCCCAATGTTAGGAACCCTACTAGTCGTAGCCCTATTGGGAGGTTGGCCTGAAATACGGTGTGTTAGATGGGAGTCCTTCGTCTTTCAGAAACTTGCACCAGCCAGTGCCTTTTTTCCTCGGGCTCCTATCCCAAACTACAGCGAGAAGCTGTGGGGGAGGCCGTAAAATACAATTTTTTTTGTACCTTAACCCTAAGTGCGTCTCGCTGTCGCTGATGCTCGGTCCCACAGGTCGGACTGTCTCGTGCTAAGATGGACAGCTCGGCTGCCATCAAGAGTTAGTCTCTGCTGCATGGGCATTCGGTCTGTGGGGTAAATTTAATGCAAAATTTTTTTTCAGTATAAATTACAGGAAACAGTTTTTGAAGAATCGTCATATCTGCACTTATCCTAAACCTTGGGTCAGGAACCCTCTTTAATTTGGCCCCATAGACTGGTTGGCCATAATCACTGCGAGTTGGATAGAGGGTTTTTTTAAGAATCGCCTTATCCGCATCAAACTCTAAACCTAATGTCAGGAACCCTGCTCATTACAACCCCATGGGGAGGTGGGCCGTAAAAACCTGTGCGTTAGATAGGGGTCCTTCGATACTCAAGAAACATGCGACGGCCAGTGCCTTTTCCCTCGGTCTCCTATCCCAAACTACAGCGAGATGCTGTGGGGGAGACTGTTGTATTTTTGCACCCTAACCCTAACCCTACCTAACCCTAACCCTAGTTTCCCGAAAGGTCAGGACATGACCTTTCCAACAACCCTACTCTCGTCTCTCTAGGACGTTCCTACACCAATTTATAAGCAAAAGAAAAAAACTGATAGCGCCACCTAGCTGTCGAAAATTCAAAATGCCGTAACTCCGTCTAGGAATGTCGTAAAAATACGAGAGAGGTGTCATTCGACAGGTATTGACGTCACCTTTTCGACGACGTAACGTCCGACGCGAAAAAACCCTCTGTTGATTTTAGGGTCAGAAATTGTTGTCGGAAAAAGTGTTGTTGAAAAGGTCTAGACGAGACCTTTCAAAAGAGCCAACTCTCGTCTCTCTAGGACGTTCCGAAGCAGAGTTATGAACAAAAGAAAGAAAACCGATAGCGCCACATAGCTGTCGAAAAGTATAAATGCCGTAACTTCGTCTAGGAATGTCGTAAAAATACGAGAGAGGTGTCATTCGACAGGTATTGACGAGACCTTTTCGACGACGTAATGTCCGACGCGAAAAAACCTTGTGTTATTTTAGGGTCCGAAATTGCTGTCGGACCAAGTGCTGTTTGAAAGGTCTGGACGAGACCTTTCCAAAGAGACTACCCTCGTCTCTCTAGGACGTTCCTACGCAGAGTTACGGCGACTTCTTTTAAAATAGCGCCGCCTGGCGGACAAACGTTATAACTCCGCGTAGGAAGGTCCTAGAGAGATGAGACCGGTGTCTTTAGAAAGGTCTGGACGAGATCTGTCCAACGACGTCTCGTTCGACGCGGTAGCACCTTCCGTGACGGATAAGGGGCGCCGAAAAGAAACGTGTCTCCAAAGAATATCTCGGCCTAGGAAGGTCGTAGCGACACGTGCTTTGTATCGTTGGAAAGGTCTCGGCGAGGCCTTCTCGACGCATCTATCCGTGTCCTTCTGCGACCTTCCTGGCCCGAGATAATTTTTCGAAACACGTTTCTATTTGGTCCTCTAGCTCCGCTTAGGAAGGTCTGAGGGGGTCGAATGACATGTCGTTGGAAAGGTCAAACCCTTAATGACTGAGTTATTGCGAGTCCAATTTCAGACGTTTAAAGCTCATTTTAGGCGAAAATAAGCTCAGTGTTTCTTAAAAAAACGACCACCCAAAGGCTATATAGATCGACTCCAAATGGCACAAAACGTGTAGATAAGTGGTTTCTGGGTGAACGAATTTTCACTTTTGGACTTCGTAAAATTTCTACAAAAATTTCACCCTGGGGTGCACTTGGGAACGAAAGCTCGTATCGACTTGAAACCTTCACAGGCGTGTTCAGCGACCTCTAATCTACACGAAGTGCCTGATGTGAATTTTTGCGTAAATTTTTTTTCCGTAACTTATTTAACAAATTAAGCCATGAGCAAAATGCCACTCAAGAACGTAGTGACTTTAACAAGTAATAATATCAGGATTTTACATGTTTAAAACAAGATTTCATTAAGTTCAAGCTTTTGAAGTGCTGTAATTAATGAGAAATAAGATACAGAATATGACCTACTCCAAAATTTTATTAAAAACTGTTTACAATGATAGTCCCTTGCTGTCTAACAAACACAGGCAGAAGACAAATACTAGTTATAAAACACAGCTGTCTTTGAGCATCACATGTGAAGGGGACTGGAGGAACAAGTGATGCTCAGAGCAAGTTAACAATAGACAGATCAGTGGCTATGCTCAGATATAGAGAACCATTAATTACAATATCGTATGAGCCATTCAAATGTATTCCCTTACCAATGAACACCAACATACTTCTAACAAGGCCTGTAGAAACCCATCCACGTGCTCACCCAACATATAAAAGCTCCTTGCTGGAACTGTAGAAAAAAAATATCCCACTTACGAGACCTCGAAGAAACAGCTCAACACTCGCCGGACCTGTAGAAACAGCTCAACACTCACCGGACCTGAAGAGACAGCTCAACGCTCTCACCGGACCTGAAGAGACAGCCCAACGCTCTCACCGGACCTGAAGAGACAGCCCAACGCTCTCACCGGCCCTGTAGAAACAGCCCAACGCTCTCACCGGCCCTGTAGAAACAGCCCAACGCTCTCACCGGCCCTGTAGAAACAGCCCAACGCTCTCACCGGCCCTGTAGAAACAGCCCAACGCTCTCACCGGCCCTGTAGAAACAGCCCAACGCTCTCACCGGCCCTGTAGAAACAGCCCAACGCTCTCACCGGCCCTGTAGAAACAGCCCAACGCTCTCACCGGCCCTGTAGAAACAGCCCAACGCTCTCACCGGCCCTGTAGAAACAGCCCAACGCTCTCACCGGCCCTGTAGAAACAGCCCAACGCTCTCACCGGCCCTGTAGAAACAGCCCAACGCTCTCACCGGCCCTGTAGAAACAGCCCAACGCTCTCACCGGCCCTGTAGAAACAGCCCAACGCTCTCAACGGCCCTGTAGAAACAGCCCAACGCTCTCACCGGCCCTGTAGAAACAGCCCAACGCTCTCACCGGCCCTGTAGAAACAGCCCAACGCTCTCACCGGCCCTGTAGAAACAGCCCAACGCTCTCACCGGCCCTGTAGAAACAGCTCAACGCTCTCACCGGCCCTGTAGAAACAGCTCAACGCTCTCACCGGCCCTGTAGAAACACCTCAACGCTCTCACCGGCCCTGTAGAAACAGCTCAACGCCCTCACCGGCCCTGTAGAAACAGCTCAACGCTCTCACCGGCCCTGACCTGTAGAAACACAAACACTCACCGGCCCTGACCTGTAGAAACACAAACACTCACCGGCCCTGACCTGTAGAAACACAAACACTCACCGGCCCTGACCTGTAGAAACACAAACGCTCACCGGCCCTGACCTGTAGAAACACAAACACTCACCGGCCCTGACCTGTAGAAACACAAACACTCACCGGCCCTGACCTGTAGAAACACAAACACTCACCGGCCCTGACCTGTAGAAACACAAACACTCACCGGCCCTGACCTGTAGAAACACAAACGCTCACTGGCGCTGACCTGTAGAAACACAAACACTCACCGGACCTGTAGAAACACAAACACTCACCGGCCCTGTAGAAACACATCAACACTCACTGGACCAGTAGAAACGCAAAGAATTACACAATAAAAATGTTGCTTAAGCATTTGATTAATAAATAATAAATAGTTGAGAACAAGACAAATCAGACATTGCAAAACTGTCGACTGTAATCATTAAATAATAAACATGTGCAAAATAAACTTGGCAGGACATTTAAATATTTTAATTCTAGGCATGCCCTGACCCAGACACCTATATTAAATTAAATTAAAGTATTAGCAACATCAGTTCACAAAACATTTTAGGTAGAAATCTTACATTAACCTTTTTTTGCCAGACACTAGAAAAACATTTTCAAAACACTTCAGAAACCATAAAAAGCTACCTGAAATGATCGTAGAAGAAAGTCCAATTATGAATTGTCCACAGGGGTAAAGTAGGGCTGGTGAGAAATCAGTCTCGTTTCAAACACGCAATAGTCAAATAGTGGCTCCAACGTTTACAACCTAACTCTGCATCCAAACGAAATAAGCGAATAATTGCACGCGCAAATCAAGTCAGGGCTTTTAAATCTATCTATAACCCGCCTCCTGGTTCCATAACCAATCCTTTTAAGAGGCGATTTTTCCAGCCAATGCGCTTTCAGCATCATCAAACCTTAGTTGTTAACAGGTGGCGGAAAAATGTTTTTTTAGCAAGGTATGGAGTGAATGTTCATTAATTACCCAAATATAACCCAATCTGTTATGAATGTTGTAGAGAAGGATGTAATATGGGTTAAATGTAAGATTGGATTCTACAAATGTTTGCCTCTTAAAACAATACTAAATTCCCCTACTGGACTCTGATTCCAGTAACTCTCGCGTCACTTTCGCCAGTTCACCACTTGATGTCGCCATTGCCCATGATTCGTGATGTGGACTGCAGAATCCAACATGGCTTCTCAGTGCATCAACATGAAGTTAAAATAAAGCAATATTTTGTTTATAATTGTTTGTCTCTGTCTCAGTAAAACTGTCCAACAACTATCTCTGGGCTTGACATTTGATATTATCTGTGCAAAATACAGGTTGATTGTTTCATCGATCTCTATATGTCCGTGCGTGTTTGTTCGCGTGTGCGTTTCATGTTACAATACAAACATATCGTTGTATTTGTTAAGTTAATATGGACAATAAACAGCTATGTTTTTATTAACTAACGATAACAAACAAGGAATGTATGTATATATAGGTCTCATCGTTTTCTTCTTGCAGATGCACCATTCAATAATAACATTTTCTAAAAAAAAACTAGTGCCTCAGTGCACATCATGTTGCATATTGTAAACCTGCCCTGAAACAAACCTCACTGAGGAAAATAAAGCTACTCTGAGAACACCATTTAAAAAAAGCTATTGTTTCCCAAAATAAACATGCACAAGTCAAATATAAGAAAAGACTATTTTATGTACTGCATTTACATTTACATTTAGGCATTTAGCAGACGCTTCAATCCAAAGCGACTTACATTGCATTATCCTATACATTTTACATAGGTATTCGCAATCCCCTGGGATCGAACCCACAACCTTGTTAACGCAATGCTCTTACCACTAAGCAACAGGAAAGCATTTGTATTGTATTGTATATTCTGTAATTTACAGAAAATGTTGTCTAAAAAATAGATGGTGTATTATCTGGAGGATATAATTAATATTCACTTAATTATTATTTCACAAAGTTATTTAATTGCACGGTGGGTAAATAACATTTAAATGTTCAAGAAGAAGATGGCGTGAGGGAAGACGCTGTTTTAATTCTGGTTGTGTTGGTGCTCAGTGCTCTGTAGCGCCGACCAGACGGCAACATTGTAAAGAGTTGATGGAATGGATATGAGAGGTCCAAGGTGAATTTCTGTGCCATTTTCCTCACCCTGGATATATACACGATAGACTTTGCCGTTATACATGATATATTTATATATATATATATATATATATATATGGGTTAGATAATTAAGCTAATCCAGCTAATTAAGGTTCTAATATTTACATATAGATTATGGTGGTGTTCGGTTCATATAGGCTGCGAATGCTCTGCACACCAAAGCCATTTGAGAGAATGAGTTCGGAACTTTATAATTAATATTAACGTTACTATATACATTTTAAAAGTGTAACATAAAGCTTTCATGGTGTTGAAAACATCTATTTAACTGTCTGTAAATTATTTATACCTGCTAAACCTTGTACATTTTCTTTAGATCTGCTATATAAAGGGAGGTTCAGCAGTTTTCAGCAGCTTTTGCACTTGAGCTGTATTGCTATGGATAGACACTTTTGTTGCGCCTTTTCATTGGTTTGTTTTAGGGCTGCACGATAAATCGAAAATAAACCGCACACGATTTGGCGGTTGTCTGGGATTTTTTTTTTACACAGCTTAACAGTGAAGAACTTATAAACCCTGCCGCATCTGAAAGCCAGTGGGTGCTTTAACCCTAACTGCAAATTTATGTCATAAAAGTACCAAAACACACAAATTTCCAGAAAATGCCTGTGAGCATCTTTCTATTGCTGTTCTTCCAGTCTCCTCAGGTATTTCCATAACAATAAATTATACTTATAATAATGATGTTTGACAGGTGTTGCTTTTTCAAATGCAGGTTATAAGAAACTCAAATTCGCTCATATTAACCCAACTTGTGTTCTTGTAGAGATCGGTCTTGTGTGGCAGCCTCGGAAGGATGAACTTGGATAGACTTGCAGCAGTGACATCTCGGAAGTGTTTTATCAACGAAACCTGACACGCATATAAATCCTCCTCCCCCTGCACATTGTCACATCTTAAGATCATATTTAAACACGCATAAATGTAATAATTATATTATGTGGCAGTCCTGACCTAATTATAAGAGAGTCGGATTCGTGACCAGAAGGTTGCAAGTTGGATTCTCAGGGCCAGCAGGTAAGGTTAGGGTTAGGGTCCGCGTGTACACGTGTTCACTACTGTCTGGATGTGTTAATTCAGTGGTCACACTATCTGACAAATAGGTCATTTGCACACTTTTCACTTTATTATAAATCTAGACCTATTTCAGACAGTAGTTGATATTCATTTAGTTATTATATTCATATAGTTCATATTTATGTATAACAGTCATTTGACATACCTTATATACATTTCTGAGCACGTTTAAGCATGTTTTTATCTAATTTTATTGTATTGGGGAGTAACACATTAGCCTTAAGTATGTATTTCCCTTTGTTTTATATTTTCAATGTGCAATGTGTTCAGTCAGCATTAATTGACGACGCTCCGTCCTGACCCCTGGCATACTGAAGGAGTGGAGCTTAGACGCGAGAAAAGAAAGCAATGAAAGGAAACGCGGATGCACAAAGTGAGACCCAAACACTCAACGTGTTCTTGAGTATTGGAACCGGACTTTGGCGGTTGTTGATGACGTAGAGCGAGAACACGAGGACACAAGACACTGAACAACACATTGAGAAACAGTCAGGCACAATATCTCATTCCCATAATGACCAACCAAATCTATCAAGAGGAGCGCAAATTAGCGCAGGGTTTAAGACATGATGCAAATACCAGTAAAATGACAAACCAAACATTAGTCAATTGCGTTACGTGATGAACTTAAATACTCTCCACCCGTAAAGTTTGAAGTGGAGACTGAAGAGGAGACTCCTATAAATGCATATTAGATCAATCACAAAAACAGCTGTGTCCACGCCTTTTCAGTGCTAATTTCAGTGTGTTTAGTAAACACAGAGAGAAGTTTTTCACACCAAAAAGACTTTTGCGATGCCACAAGCTGATAGTACACCCGGCCCTATATGCGCTTAAAAGCGGTTTGCAAAGAAATGTGCTCTTGTTGCTGTCAGACAGCACCGTAGCCAATGGAGGGTCTGGTGTAGCTACGCCCACAATAATGAACAGACCCATAGACCTGAATAGAACAGGTACGCCTCTAAGATGTCTTTATATGTCCGGAGATCTGTCAAACATCTGCTGGGCAAAAACATCTGGTAAAGGTCTTAGAGAGAGCGGTTTTATATCTATTCTAAATCATTAACATCCAACGGACGTCTTCTAGATGTCTATATGACATCTGCCAGGAGAAATCTTAGAGACGTATTGCAGATGAGCAAACAATCAAAATAATATGTCTAGCAGATGTAAATGCATAAATATCTGCCAGATGTATGTGTGCTATCAGGGGAGGCTTTAATGTACTACAAATATTTTAGTATTGTAGTTAAAATGATGTTTTGTTGGTTTTAATGTAAATCCATTCATGTAAGCCATAAATCATAAATGAATCAAATGTGTTTGTTATGCTAATTGATGGCTCCGTTGATTGGCAATTGGAAGTTATCCAGTTCGCAGAGTCCGGTTTAGTGTGAGTTTTGGGGAGCAGCAATTAAAACATTACTGTAACATTTGACATTACCTTTTTGACAATGCACTCCATCAGCCCCGCAGTATGTTGTCACCCAAGCGCTACCTGCAGCTGGAAATAACCCCTAACCATGAGAGAGACACTTGGGTGACAAATCTCAACTGGACAGTTAGAGTTCTTTCCAATTTTCCTGTTGATGTATCATATGTAACAGGAGTTATTTTGACATTCTCTTTATTCTCAGCAATGTCATGAAACTGTAATGTGTCATAGGAGAACTGTCTCTCACGGTTAAGTATGCATTCTCCCAAGGTTTTACTGTCCACCTTTCTCCATTAAATGTACCTTCGCTTACTGTGAGACTGCTGAGATTATGTTTTAAGGCCGTTTACACTACACCCTTTTCAATTGAAAACCAAAAAAGTTTTATTAATTTATCTGTTAGTTTACACAACAACGGCATTTGGGGGACTGCAAAGCCCTAATGAAACACTAATTCTCTTGAACATATAAGGACAATTTATGGTGTTTTTCGCAAATTCTTATATTTTTCTGGTTTTATATCAGATATCCTTGGTCTTTTGGTTACAGTTTTTCTCAGTCGCTTTGGTGCATTTCTCACATCACTATTAACATTTGCACAACATTTAGTTCAACCTCCACAACATTTAGTCATTTGTGCACATCATAGTAGCAGTTTCTCGTTCCCTCCAACAAATTGCAAATGCTTATGGACATGCATCAATTGCTTTCATACAACTCTCTGCTGTTTTATAACATTATCATTTGCTAATGTCATGTCAGTCAAAATTAACTAAACTTGTGTATGCTGAATGGTCATTCCATATAAAACTAATAGTCCTCATTTCATTGCTTGAGTCATTACATACAAAAATGTTGAACTAGTTGTCAAAATCTGTCAAGCAAATTTAAAAAAATATTTTAAATCTTTTTTTTTCTGAAAATACAGAGAGCAACAATTGACCAACGAGGAGAGAATATTACTATGTGTGCAGCCATCTCAGAAAACGGCGTCCTCACCCATATACCCCGTCTTGGTCCATACAACACACAACATCTGCTGACTTTTTTAGACACTTTTTACAGGGACATAATCCCTGAGAATGAGAGGGGTCTAACTGGAGACCATCTGAATAAGCATGTTGCTGTTTGTGATAATGTGCGTTTTCACCACTCAGATGTTGTCAGACAGTGGTTTGCAGCGCATGATAGGATGCTGGTGGAATATCTCCCTCCCTATACTCACCATTCCTAAATCCAAAAGAGGAATATTTCTCTTCCTGGAGGTGGAAGGTATATGACCGGCATCCACATACCCAAATGGCCCTGCTAGTGGCCATGGATGCAGCATGTGACGACATCACAGCAGAGTCCTGCAGAGGGTGGATTCGCCACTCGAGGAGATACTTTCCTCGCTGCATTGCAAGAGATGATATTCGCTGTGATGTAGATGACTGAACTATGTGGCCAGACAGAGAGGAACGTCTGGATGTGCATGAATGATTTACAGTACTATATATGTTGTATGTTCAGTTCCAATATGTACTGCAATATTGTTTACAGTTGTGCACATTCTACCCAAAGGGAGTTTATGTTTGTTGTAAATAAGGGTGTATTTATTCTTTTGCACAATGCTGTGAACAAATTAGAATTGCAAAGAGCATATGCAGTAAAATTGTGAAACATACATATTCAGTGTCTTGTAGTCAGATACCTCACTGAATACAGTAATGTCTAACTTTACTGTAGTTTTCAAATGGTTGTGCAAATAGTATATAGTGCTGTCTTGAGCATTTTCAGGAAGTGTCACCAAAATCTGATTTTTTTGCATCGGAAAACCTTTAGAGAGTGAACTGTCATAATGAAAACATGACAAAGCCATTTGACTATCTTGTTCATAAACAGTGGTGTCAGGACTTTTCATCTTGATGACACTGACACTTTCATTGACATGAATACTTGCTTTTGAGGAATGAGCTATCCATTTTGAGCAAGTGACACGCTTTTGCAGGTTATCAACTAGGTTTTGCAATTTGTACTAATTGTTTTGAGAAATGCATTAACTGTTGTGAAAATGTAAATAGTGATGTGAGAAATGCACCAAAGCGACTGAGAAAAACTGTAATTTTCAATGTAATCTGGAATGATTGAATGTGTCATGTATATACTGAAAATAACAATAATATATATCATATCATATTTGATATGGTTGCTATTCATTCAATTTTGTGTTCTATATATTAGTTTTGTTGAGGTTTTGTGACTCCTGTCTGTTTTAATGTGTATAAAAAGTCCCAGATAGATAGATAGATAGATAGATAGATAGATAGATAGATAGATAGATAGATAGATAGATAGATAGATAGATAGGTAGGTAGGTAGGTAGATAGGTAGGTAGATAGATAGATAGATAGATAGATAGATAGATAGATAGATAGATAGATAGATAGATAGATAGATAGATAGATAGATAGATAGATAGATAGATAGATAGATAGATAGATAGATAGATAGATAGATAGATAGATAGATAGATAGATAGATAGATGAGGGTTAGGGGATAGATAGATAGATAGATAGATAGATAGATGAGGGTTAGGGGATAGATAGATAGATAGACAGACAGACAGACAGACAGATAGATAGATAGATGAGGGTTAGGGGATAGATGAAAATTTAGAATATTTTGAACAATTTTGAACAATTGTTTATTAACGTATACAGATACTTTTTTTAAAACATGAATGAAGAGAGTTTGACTAATATTATAACCTTGTTTACCGTGCTAAACAAAAAACATTAAAATCAATATATAGGGTTAAGATCATTTCTATTCAAAGGGTCTGTTTGAGCATGTGTAGGTCTTACTGAACTCCCTATGCAACTTTAGCTTCCACTAACAATAACCAAACATAATTAGCATATACTGCAAAATATGGTAAATAAGGACGAAGGCATTCCATGTACATTTGTTTGACCAAACTAACGCATCATGTGTTTTATAAAGCAAAGCAACATCATATTAAACTAGTTTGCATGTGTTATAAATGTATTAAGAGTTAGGGTTAGGGTTTTTGTGTTTAGTAAAGGGTTCAAATTGTCTTAGCTTATGAATCTTTGGTCTCCACAAGAATAATTATAGCAAATAAACACAATAACTTACTCAATAGGAACAAAAAACAACAGTAACAATAGCGGGCTTGACTGATTCTTTTGTAATAAAAAACCTGAACATCAAGCAAACACAAGTATGCTACTACAAGAAAATGTACTGCATGACACGAAGAGTCAAATAACTTTCACTTACCAATGCCATGTAATGGTCTATCAAAGGTCTTTTAGTGAATAAGTGCAGAGAAGAAATACAATAATGAGAGAATGACTTTTAACAGCAATGAATGTTTTCAATCATCTCTTAAAAAGATGATCATAATTCAGTGTGTGCAGAACAATTACTTGTCATATCATAAACCACCATCATTTACATCTTTGTGTTGACAGACCTGTGACAAACATTGTGGTAATAATTTTTCAGTCATATTTCTTGCTCTATAAAAGTGAATAAGTACAATGAAAGAATTGTAAGTAGTTTGTAAGATGAAGTCCACATCTCAAGATTACAAAGGTTTTTAATATAAATATGTATGTTTCTTTCCAGTTGTTTCCAGTAATCTTCAATGTGCAGTATACTGTACCGAATGCTGTTGATACAAGTGAATCCTTGACTGTATATTTAGGTGTTTATGGCTTTGTGTGTGAAAATGTGCTCGTCTTACTCCTGATTGAAGGAGGTATTTGTTGCGAGGTTCCGATGTAGATTTGGATTCTGACTATGTCGATTGCGGCTTCTAACAGAGGAGAATGTTGTGTCGCATCCTGGAACTTTACACTTGTGGAGAAGTCGAAGGTGAACTGTTTTGTAATGAGCCCTGAATGTACCTTTGTTGCTGTAAACTTTCTGACAAAGATGACAGGTTATAGGAGATGAGCCGTGAGACTGATGACTGAGGCAGGGCAGAGATTCGGACGCTTGAGCGCTCAGTCCGTCACAGCTCTCGTCACTGTCGTCCAGGGGGAGCCCTTCCTCACTGCCTATATCTGAGTCCCAGGAAAAGTGAGCGCTTCCTCTGGTGCTTAAATCTAATACAGCTTCATCCTCCAGAGCGCCCTCTGCTGAATCTACTTCTCTCACCAGTGCTTTACTCATGGGGAACACCAGGCCTGTACGGTTGCTTCCTTTAAGAATGACCGACATCTGGCTCAGAGTCTCTTTGTCAAGGAAGTCTAGACGATCTCTGCGGAAAGATGATGCTCCTGAATGATCTTTGGTCAACAGCCTGTGGTGCAGATTCAGGTTTGCACTGTGTCTAGAAAAAACGTAAAAAAGTTTGAAAAAGGCCGACATGCATTTCTTTGTAATTTTGCGACATTATTGAATGTATTGAAGCAAGGTTTATTTGTTTTGCGTTTACACAACCACCTATTTTACAATATATGTACACAGATTCTAATGTAGTTATATAGTGAAAACGTATGCATGCTGTGTGTTTGCCTGTGTGCATTTGGTTTCGAGCTGTGTATTACTAATAATAATAAATAAATAATAATAAAGGCATGAAGCGTAAATTAAAACAGACATTTCTAACCCTTGGCCCAACATGATTTTTGCATGTATTTATAGATATGTTCCTTTTAAATAAGTGCTCTGTGTGCTAGTTGGCTAATCCCGCACTACAAGTTAATTTTCACCCTAACCATCTTACCGATCTCTACTGCGTCGAGAAGGAAACGCAGCATTGCAGCCGTCCACAGTGCACATGTGCATCTCTTTCAAGTGCACGTTTCTGTAGTGCATTTTCACACTGTAAGGGTTTTTGAATGTCTTGTTGCAGATCTCACACGGGTGAGACTGTTCTTCTCTATCATCTGAGATAAAGGTCTCGGGGTCACTACAGCTGTCTATACATTGTTCAGCATGGCTTACAGTGAAATTGCTCGGCTGGCTGCAGGGTCGGTCTGGCTGTGAACTCCATGGTGGTTCTTCACTTTTTGGGGATTTCTCTTCGGAGTTGTGAGTCTTTTTCAAACGTACGAGAGAAGACGATGACGAGATGATGTAACTGTCCTCGTGAGTGAGAAATGCATCCAGTTCTGTGTTCGGTGCTTTGGGGATGGAACTAAGGGGTGTTGATCGGTTAAGAGTTTCACAGTCCACAGGTGTTTCACTACCCATGCTAACACCGCGACAATTTTCTGCTTCTGTACAGGGACTAAGTGCTGGACTTTCTTCCGACGACACATCCTCTGCTACCAGTTCATCCTTCTCTATCTTTATTGGCATGCTGGACTTTCTCGACTTCTTCTTTGGTGCTGGCTCTGAGCTCGTCTCCATGTGACAGGCGTTGGTGGCCACAGACGAGGACAGATATGGGAGTGAGGGCAGGTTGCCCGGCGTGTGAGCCAGTTCCGCCGGTGTCACCAGGCTGCGGTAAAATGGAAGCACAGGCTGCACAGTCTTGAGGTTGGGGAAGAGGATTCCGCTCTGGCTGATGCCGGAGAAAGAGCTGTGCACTTTGGGTTCTGGGTTGCGGATTACAAAACTAGAGACCGTCCCCTGGCTCTCTGGGCCAGAATTAAACTCTCTCTTGTCATCGTCAGCCTCATCCTCCTCCCTCGGGCTCAGATCGCCCCGCAGGTCCTTGTCTCGATTATTGCGGTTCATTGGCATGTGGAGCCGTGGATTTGGATTTGCGCTGTGTCTGTTCCGACTTCGCAGAGAGCTGAACACCATGTTACAGCCTTCAATGGTGCATTTGTGTTTGATCTTCAGGTGAACAGCATTGTAGTGTATCTTCAATGTGCCTTTATCATAGAAGGTTTTTTCACAGGCACTGCAGAATACACGACCTTTCTTCATGGTTCCACTCTTCTCTGCATACCTCATCTTGTTCTCTGGGGACATCTGTGTGGTTTCAGAAGTAATGGAGGGCGTGCAGGGGGTGGAGGGCGAGGAGTTCCCACTCACATTGAACTCTTCCAATTCCATTTTTGTAGATTCTGTGTCCATCATCAGCCTAACTGGCCCAGCATTGAACGGAGCAGCGGCGTCAAGGCTTATTTCTGTTGTCTCATGTTTGGTTTGTGACTCCTGGCAGCTGGAATCAGTGGCCAAGCTCAAGAAAGGCGCCGGGACAGAATTCAGCAGTGGTAGCATAAGGGTCATACTGTTCACTAGCGTCTCGAAGTGGTGTCCGTTGCTACAGCTGGGTCCCTCGGCTTTTGCTGGGAGCCGCACAGAACGCTGCATGCTGCTTTCGATGAAACTGCGGATGTCAGAGTTGGTTCTAGTGGTAGGAACGATAACTGCCTGTCCCTCCTTATCCTGCAGAGCCATCAGCTCAACAATGGATTTTGTCTCACCAAAACGCAGGAACTGCTGCAGCGTTACGATCTCCTCTTCAAAGGTCATTATGGCCCAGCGGTCCAATACCTTTCCGGCCACATCCTACACACACACAAAATGATATGTAGCTTACATTATGAATATTAAACGGACACTTTTTGCATTTGGACCCTTAATACCTGACTTGTGACGGACTGACAGAGTTGCTAAATAATATGTCATCCGTACATCTAATGCATGTGGACTTAGGAGCTCTAATTACTGCAGCACAGTGACTCATTTCTCTTCATTTAGATGATGCGGGTTTCCCTGTCCGAGTGGGAGGGGAGGGAGGAGATCATAGAAGAGCTGGGTGAGTCTTTCAGTCCGCCTGTAATCATTCTTGAGTGCCAGCAGGCTTTGAAAGTCCTACAGCAGCTTCATGTTGTAACCAGAATTAATATTTCATCATACAGCATTCATCTGGCGCTTCAACTTTACATTCTTCACCAGAGGAACTACCATGAACCTGAATACTTAATAAGCAAACAGAACGAAAAAATCCTGGTGGGTCATAGTGGGCTTTGGAGGAGAAGTGAGTAAGCATAGGTCATTAATTACCTTCTCATGTCGAAATAGGTTTACCAGTGAATGGAAGTGATAAGGGGCTCACCTGCAACACATAACCACGAATATAGTCCTGCAGAGTCCAGTCCAGCGCGTTCAGTATCTGAATGACCTCCTCCTGCTTAAGAACGCTGAAAAGTCTGTCCAACAAGATCTTCAGACGCACTGGGATTGCTTGAGTCCCATAAAGCATTAAACTGCAGATATCAAACACCACGTTGGAGTGAACGATCTCCACCTGACTTCCCTGATACATGTGATGAACCTTTAATTTACTGAGAGCTGTGAAACAAACAGAAGCAATCGTGTGATATGTTTTTTTAGAGATGTTGTATATGTATTTCGATGTCAACTGTCTGAACTATGTTTGGGCATGTTTCCATGATTACAAACAATGTTGTAAAATATCTCAGTGTAAATAAAAATAATAAAAAACTGCCATCAGTAACCTTAATCTATTTTCTCTGTGTCGTAAAGACTATGTTAGGAATCTATATTTTTTGGAAAATTAAATTGTTACTATAAAAAGTATATTTTAGCCCAATGATTAGTGAGCGAGAAAGCCGACAGCGCTGTGACAATAGAAAGTGTTAGAAGGGGTTTAAAAAAATAAAATACGTTTTTGTGGCAAATGTAACACTGGACGGGAAACTCACCGTGGGCGACCCAGCCATGTTTACAATGCTCACAAAGTCTCCGTCTCAGTTTACCTGGTTTAAAACTGTCGCAGTTGCAGTTCACAACCGTGCAGCAAATAGCCTGTCCAAAAAACACAATCATTATAAAATGATATTGAGACAAATTCAGTTTCCTCACTGCTAGTACACAGATGTAAAAGCATATACATAATAATCAAATATATAGGCTAGATGTGGGATCCAAAAGCCAGAGAGTATTTTCAGTAATGTTAGACAAAAATCGTGACAAAATATTTATAAATACGTCCTGTTAAGTCACTGACCATGTTAATGTATTTGGACACATTCTCCAGATGTGTCGAAAACTTTGACATTCTACTGGAGAACGTGGATAATCGATTCGTTTTCAATTGAAGCATTTTAATTAGATTTTTTTAATAAAATTACATTAAATTATATTAACACATAGATATTACACTGAAACCTTAATGATGATGAAACCCTAGAAATCATCAGAATTTAAACAAAACCAAATGTTAAAAAAAAATAAAAAGAAAGAAACTATCGTCCAGATCAGATTTTTCCTTTTAGAAGCGGTTGCTATTGCTGTAATTTAAATGATTTGACAAGGAAAGCACTAAACTCTAATTTGCTACTTACACAAATAATAAAGCAAGGTCTCTGAAAATTCATATTAAAACTTCCAGTGTTATGAATTTACGTTCCATTTATACTTTATTTTTACAGTACAAAACATTGTTCAAAATAACCGCAAACATTTTGTTTCTAAACATAAATTATTATTTGTCTTTTTTTACTTTGTTGCTGATTTGTTGCTGTATTTTTCAAGGTATGTATGTATTTTTTTAGATCGTTTTATTTCACACAAACATAAAAGTATACACTACAAACATTAATTTCTTTGTAACTGTGAAAATATCTTTGAAGTTTTAAATAATGAAATGCTCAAAATTTTTGAGCAATTTTTTTTGAATGCTATTATCATAAAGTGTTGATAGCTTTTATGTCCACATATACTCAGTGTTTTTAAAATAAATCATTTAAGTTAAATTTGCTGCCAGATGTACAATGTGGAAATACGAGCAATATTGTTGATATTAATATAAATAACACAAATGATTTCACATCATTAGATATCACAGTTCAGGCCTGAAGCACCAAACAACAGTGACAGATTATCACAAGTATAATGAACCACGCAAATAAACAAATACATATGCACATGTACACACCCGCTACACACACACACACACACACACACACACACACAAAGGATTCACGGCCCAGGGCCATTAACTCTGTTTGCCCGCCCAGAAACAGAGTCTTAGTCCCACTGCGAGACACAAGCTCTTCACCGCTGGGACAGAGAGCTCCAGAATACTTTGACTGCCAGGAAGTGAAATTGCTTTATTGAAATTTGTTGTCCATTAACAAACATCTTCCATTGAGTCTTTATGAATATGTCGTCCACTTCAACAGAAACACTGATAGACTTTTCTTAACATCCCGTTTGTTTTCATTTATTTGCTCACACACACGTATACTCAGCATGGCTAATTGTTGCATTATGGCCGTAACAGAGCAACACTCCTGTCTTGAATCACATTCCACTGGCCAACCAGACGACACATTTTCATTCCACAATAAAGTTCTTGATAAAGAAAATCTAATGGGCAAATTAATACAATCACTGAAATCAACGTTTTTAAAATCCACTTTATAAATAACTTCATATTTCTACATTTGTCTATGAGTTAAGGTACATGAAAGTTTCTCAAAATGTTAAACGCGCAGCGCAGAGCAAAGCAGTTGATGAAATGAGCAACTTTCAAAGGAGGTTTTCTCTAACTTTTAAAGTATCTCTTATTAACAAACACAATCTACATCTGGTCTTCTTATTTAATGTAAAAGAAAGTTCTTACCTCAGACATTTTGATCAGACTGAAGTTCCTGAGCAGTTAGCCATTCCAGCGGAATCTCCTGTCTGTACAAGTTCTACTGCGAGAGACCCATCACTCACACACACACACACACACACACACACTTTCTCCTGCGATCGACAGATGCACTGCTGTGTGTCCACAGGCCTGTGTGTGTGAGTGAGTGAGTGTCCGGGATGAGTGTGTGCCGGGCGCTGGAGAGAGGAATGAGACCCTCCCACCCGCCTCTCACCTTAGGAGCTCTAACACACACACACAACCCTCCCCCACCGGGTGGCGGGCCAGTCCCCTCACAGCTGGCTGGAAGAGGGCATGACACGTGTCTCACACAGAGATTTGATCAAAAGGAATCACAAAAGCTAGAAGCTCCTAATGCAGTCAGGAGAGACAGTCTCTCTAGCTCACCTCTCTCTCCCAGCAGTTGAGTAATGCATTAAATCAATGCAGCCCGGCACAAGACACACTCAGGCACTGAATACTGTGTGTCTGATCAAATCCTGCAAAGCCGTTTGCTCGCCACTCTCTTCTACCTTCTATTAAAATAACTTGTCATAGGTCTTCTTCAAATACAGAAACTTTTATTTCTTTTTTTCCAAATACGTGTTTGTCTTTTCTGAATCAGCTCAAGCATCAAACATGTTAAATAATGGAAATGAATTTCTATAGCTCCTCATACTGAAGTCACTTTGTTAAGAAATGCACTGTGTGTGGAAATAAACCATTGTCTCTACGGTACTGATGAGGTGGAATTAAATTGAGGTTTAAATGAAAAACTTTTTAATACATCAATTACAAAGCAGGTAAAAACATGCTGCGTGTTTAATCCATTACCGAGCAGGTTTTAACAGGTTTTTGCCTGTTTCGCTCTCAGAGATATGAACATCACTGCTCCGTGACTACAAATTTACAAGCTAAACGACAGGAGCTGTTACTGTGTAACTAATAAAGCTTGAAATATTCAGTTAAATCTGTATTACTTACAGGAGATCAAAGCTTTATTTGTAAGAGGCAAATTTTATGAAGTCACACATGGGAAGTTCTCGCTCGTCCAGGGAGACCCAGAGGATGCTTATCAAATCAACATGCGGAAATTGGCTGGATTGCAGCGCTGCTGTTTGTAAGATTTGAAGCTTTTTAAAAGGCAGAATCCGTTTTGCTGGTTCTTCAGCCTCAGGCTGTGGTGTGCCGTCTGACACTGAGCACTGGTTCACACTGGTAGATTCCTCTTGGCCAACAGGGACTCACGCATGCACTTCTGCCATCAATCCTATATACTGGTTGTCGATTTAAGTGATGAATGATATTATATGTGTTTAAATGTAAACAGACACAAAGGGAAAATTACAATAACTGCTCACTGTTTGTCTCTATTTTTATATTCTGCTTAACCAGGACACGGTTAGAAGGAACTTAATAGTTATATTTATATAAGTATATACAGTAGATATATAAAGAGCTTAGGGGTGTTGTGTTCAAATATATCCAATATAGAGCACTTGTGCACCTAACTCAACAAAGCATGTGAAATAAGTTTTCTGGATGAATAGTACTTTAATGAGGATCATTTTAATCCAAAACAATACGAGTAAAAGCTTTGTGCCTGCAGAGAGTACTTCAAAAAACTGCTGAGAGCAGCTTCTATCTCATAGTGCCTCTAAAAATATTGTCTTTGAACAAGCTGTAGGCCATGTCAGGCATGAGAAGTCCTCATATTCTAACCTAACTTTCAGAGAGATGTTACGTCAGATGGTTGTGGAGGAGCAGGGTGACTTCTGACCTCTCATCTCTCTGCTCACAGAGGAACAGAAATGGGCTCCAGGCGAAGCACTGACAGATGTGTGTAGAGACAAAACCCCAAACCTTCATCCAAAGCCCAACTCTAAGTGAACGCTTTCTTTAAGATCAACAGTACATTGTGTGTGTGTGTGTGTGTGTGTGTGTGTGTCAGGTCGCGAGAGAGAATTAATAAAATGTAGCACATATCAGTTCCAGTCGAAAGTGTGTGTGTGTGTGTGTGTGTGTGTTTGTGTCTCATCACCAGTCTGCTATTGATCAGTTCAGTCCACATTAAGGAGAGATGCTTTTATGATAATCTGCTGTTGTCTATGTAATAGCTACATTAGACACGCTGCTGCACATCGGACACCTGTTTGGTCTCTTTAGAATTACCGTTTGCATTACAACACAGTTTAATGGCCTTTTAAAAGGGGAGGGGGGTGGAAAACTTTCCAGAAGTTAGAGAGCACTTCAGAAAGCCATCAGTAGATGAATGATAGAGGGATAGATGAACCATCACAGTGTAGGTGGGACACATGCGCTGCCCAAAGCACGCTGACAATACTTACGCTGTCTTTCTTCCATCGTTTTTGAGAATTGAAACCCTGTGCTCGTAAACAATGAACCGGTTTCTAAACTATAAAACAAAGGAAACAAGCAGAATATATAAACCTACGTATCACAAGTATGTTTAAAGAGAGAAAGAATAAAGAGAAATCTCGTGTCTATGCAGAAAATATAGAGGGAAAAGATGTGAGAAATTGAGAAATGGAAACAGGCACCTGGACTCCATCAGTTTCAGCAGTGTAAATATCCTCTGCATTCCTGCTGCCATGCTGGCCTGAGAGGTCAGAGGTCATGATGACAAACGCATGACCCAGAAGCCCTGTGAAGAAGCTTCTGGAATCTTTCAGCAGGGACAGCGTTCAGTATTACCAGGCAAACACTGCACACCCATGCGCCCAGCGGTGCACACACACACACACCAGTCAGTGTCGCTTTCACTCACAATCCACCCTCTCACGTGTCTGTGTGTGTGTCTGTTAAGTGTCTGTTACGTGTGTAACAAAACAAATTTCTCCAACAAAATGTAGATAATGACAAAAACCCAACCAGCAGGTGTAACCCATCACACACACATAGGATCAGGGTAGATTGCAGGGTACCTTTATAAAAGTGTGTGGACGTGGGCTGCTCTATGTCAGTATGGGGGTGTATTCGGTGTTTCGTGCCTCTGTCCTCTAGACTCTTCATTAAACTCACTTCACTGCTTGATCCTTCTGTAGCACTCCTGACCCTTTTCCTCCCTCCACCTGCTGACACACACTACGAGAGAGACAATCTTCACAAAATTTGTGTGTGTGTGAGCGAGAGAGAGACAAAAGGATGTAGATTATGTGGAAGGATCTACATCGCCTCATCTCTCTTCTTCTTCTTCTTCTTCTTCTTCACAGTTAGGGTTAGTTCTGTTTCTGTCCAGTTTGTGGTTCCCGTCTTCTCTAAAAGCTTAAACAGTAGAAACATTTAAGGGGTTTTGTAGAAGCTGAAGACACAATGCTGGGTTATCTGTGGTGGTTATCTGTTGATCACAAACGCAGGCATGCGCAGCCCCAGGCAGCTGATGTATGTTGGGGCTTGCAGGTGTGAAAGTTGCTCTCTGTCGTGAGATGTCCGTGCCATTATTCAACATACCCGTGTGTTCCTGTAAAAACCTTCCCTATGCTTTTGTCACGACCAATTAGCTGCACGCACACGGCCATCAAAAGATCATCTACTGTGTGCGATTGCACACTTTGTGCCTGACGTTTGCCTTTAAGGGTTGAGGGGGTGACAGAGAGGGCGAGGGGTGTCGGGGTGGAATTAGAAAAGCATGTGGTGTCTGAATTAACTGTGAGACAAATTCACATGCTTCCTGCCACACTGAAGATGCCACAGCAGACTCCATCACACACACACACACATGACTCCCATGAGACATGATTCACCTGAAGGAGCCAAGTGCTGCCAGATGTGTGTGTGTGTGTGTGTGTGTGGTTGTGAAACAGCCAGGAAGCCATGGACACACACGTACACAATCATATAGCAACACACATGCACACAAACTATCCCTGTCTCACTGACACTGTACGCAGCATATGCTTTCAGTCAAGGGTGGAAAACGCAGGCACCAGCACATGCCAAAAGTCTTTCAAGCATCAGACTGCAGCTTAGTGCGCTGATCCCGCTAGTCAGCAGATACATGTCACCGTCCAACAAGTCAAGGCTGGTTTAACTATAAAACAGCTTAGGGACCTTGTCCAGACACCCAACCCTGGCTAACAAAATACACCTCTCTGTATCACTCCCAGAATGCAGCACTCAAGACGAGAGAAGATTTCATGTGTCGCACCTGAACAAGTTCTGAAAGAGAAAAGAAGGAATGTTTGGAGGACATTTGTAGCTTTACATGAGTGGGAAATAAAGGCAGCGGGGTGTAGATCGGGTGCAGCGTCACACTCGCTGGTGCCTCACAGATGGACAAGAAGTGCAGGAGCTGGAATGTGGATGTTGCACAATGAGTTGATTGTTTAGCGGTGATACGTGTCTGAGCCAAAGACACACCTGCCCAAACGCCGCCGCAGCGCTGACACAACTAGAGCAACGTCTATCAGCAGTCTCACACACACAAAAGCCATTTACTCCCATACTGATGTCCCACCCTGAGGATTTTCCAAGATCCCTCTCGTGTCTGCATAAAACATCTTTGAGCTCGAGAACAGTTACGATCGCTAACCCTTCTCATCTGTGTTTACTGCATCATACAGATCGTAAACACACACACTGTAAAACTTTTCTTCTAGCTGTACACAGTTTTCCTACATTCAGAATACAAGTCTGTTTGTTGTTTTTCACTTTTCAATGCAAACATGATTCATAAGTGAGTGTGGAAGATGTTTCACTGGTCAAAATCCTTTAATATGTATGCCAAAGGCTGTGAGCTGTGGACATCATCTTCAGCACATCATCACATCTACACAAGTCTCTCAAGTGCAGGGATACAGACGTGATTCTAAACTCTCAAGGTGTAGTTGTAAAGTTTGACATACAGAATATGACTGAATCTGTGCTGTCAAATGTTCTGCCTCAGACCAAGGTTCCAGCATTTATTGTGTTTATTCTCAGAAAATAGATATTGGTAAAAGCGGCATGCAGTATCTCTGAGGAGAAAAGCTCTCTCTCTTTTCTTCTGTCAGATGAGCTGAAAGAAAATCAATAGACTCTGGTGTAGTGCCTGTGATAGCATTGCTAATCTGGAGTTAGCATTAATCTTTCACACACTCAGAGAGCTTCCTTCTCCCGGCCAAACAGAAAAACTCAAGTCAGCCTGCAACATTATCAAAACTACTTTTGTGTTCATTTATTTCTGACTGAATATATATATAAATATTGAAAATAAAAAATATAGAAATGGACAACTGGATTTTGTGTGTGTGTGCCCCTGTTTGTGTGTGCTTGTGTGTGTGTGTGTGTGTGTGTGTATGTGTGTGCGGGCGAGTGTGTGTGTGTTTGTGCGAGGGTGCTTGTGTGTGTGTGTGTGTGTGTGTGTGTGTGTACTTGTACATCTATCTTTATGAGGACCAGTTTGAGTTTTAGACCAGCAGATTGAGGACTAAGAGAGTAAAGTGAGCACATTTTGGCCTGGTCCTCACTTTCTGAGACCCCTTTAAAGGGCAGTTTAAGGGACAAGACCTGGTTTTAGGGTTTAGGTTATAATCAGGTTTAGGTCAGGTTTATGGTTAGGTACTCACTTCTGATGGTTTGGTTAAGGGGTTAGAGATTGCATTGCAGCTACGTATGTCCTCATAAAGATAGCTGTGCAAACGTGTGTGTGTGTGTGTGTGCGTGTGTGTGTGTGCGCGCGTGTATGTATGTCTGTGTGTGCGCGCACACGTGTGTCCCCCCCCACACACTGAATCATAATCGCTCAACTTATGAGGAATTCTGTGTTTACGGGACAGTTTCCATGTTTTTGTTCCATGACATTAGAGGAGAGTAAATCAGCCGTGCGACGGCTCTGGCTGGTACAGGAAGAGAAGCTGCTTTTAAAAACACCCACATTTTCAACCAGATGTGCTTTATAAACCCCCACTCAAGCCAACCACCCACCCACCATCCCCCAGCACACTGACACCAAATATTCCCTCTTTCTCTCTGAGTTAACCTGACCATGAAGAATGTGACGATAAACACGTCCACTTTACAGCCGTACACTCACTGTACTTCACTTTATATGCAGAGTTGTAAATGAATTGAAGTGAATTCACTCCAGGTTGGATCATCATTAATAATTCTCTGTGTTCTCTTGCAGGACTTCATGGTCAATATGTTTATTCTGCCCTGTTCCTGAAATCTATGGTAGACCTTCCATTTGAAATCAAACAGGAGCAATTATAAGCAATGATCTTCAATACTGAATCATTGACTTAACCTTTAATATCCTGAGGAAGAAGAATGAAACCTTAAGATGGAATCAGAGGAGTATTTGCGAATGTTGTGAAATGACTTGAACATTTCAGAGGTTCAAATGCTGATGAACCACAGGATGAGGATGTTATTTGAATCTGCGATTTATAGAGGAAGAATGAGTGGAATAAACATATTATATGTCATGAAACATGTTTTCTGAATATCAGAGTCAAATAGGATATAATGTGGAATAACACTTAAAAAACTTCTTGAATGTCATGACAACTTTTGATCCAAAAAATATGTTTGAATCCTTTTAAGAAGTGATGATAAGAGGCTTGTACATTTAAACATGTATTGTAAGAACATAAGTAAAAGATTTTGAAAAACTTGTGTGTCTGTTTTTGGCCAAATGTCGTGTGGCGTGTGTGTGCGTGTGTGTGCGTGTGTGTGTGTGTGTGTGTGTGCATGTTTGTACTTTATCTGCACATGCGTGTGTGTGTGTGTGTGTGTGTGTGTGTGTGTTTGTGTGTATGTGTGTATGTGTGTACACACAACTGGCCGGAGAGGCAGTAATTGGAGGCATGCAGATATTGCGAGCTGCTGCTGCTCAGATGATTCAGTTCAGACTCACTGCTTCAATCGTGTCATTCCACCTGAGCGCTGAGCGTTTGTTGCCTCAATGCTACTTCATTGCTCTTATGAGAGATGCACCCTGAGCTGCTTGTCATATGTACTACATCACAGCAGATCAGTCAACCTACCGTCAAGTCACATGGTTGAAAAGACACTTTTTACACACAATGCACAGCGGGTTGAAGTGAATGTTAGCCATCCATTGGGACATTGTGTTTTTCTTTCTATCTTTCTGTCTTTTCTTTCTTTCTCTCTTTCTTTCTTTCTTTCTCTCTTTCTCTCTTTCTCTCTTTCTTTCTTTCTTTCTTTTTCTCTTTGTTTTTTTTTTCTTTTTTTCTTTCATTCTCTCTCTCTATCTTTCTATCTTTCTCTCTTTCTTTTTTCTTTCTTTCTTTCTTTGCTTTTTTCTTTCTTTCTCTCTCTCTTTCATTCTTTCTTTTTTTCTCTCTTTCTTTCGTTGATTTTTTTTTTCTTTCTCTCTCTCTCCCTTCCTTTCTTTTTTCTTTCTTTCTTTCTCTCTTTGCTTTTTCGTTTTTCTCAAATCCCTTAATGTCTTTTTTAAAAAAGAAAAAATCGATACCGTGGTGCAAAGAAACCCGACCCTGTGCTCGACATTTAACATCCCTTTACTGGACATCGCTGTCGCAACTGACGGCACAAGAGAGCAGGGACGTTTGATACCCACAGATGATCTGCAGCGATTATCGGCTGTGATCAATCCATGAATGCAAAGGGTTCTGGCTTCACCTTAACCAGATGAGACATTAAAACATTCACGTTGATGAAAAATGTCCTGCGCTGGATGTCGAGAGGCAGGCGTGGAGAAAAGCCGTGAGCTTTTGGATGGATGTGGGGGGTTAATGTTTGTTTGCATTAGCGCATGATGCGTCGCCCATAGGGCTGGATGTCGGGAGAATAGCAGCGGCCTCCCGAGCACTTACACGGGATCTCGAGTGGCAGATCGCAATGTAAAGGCAGACCGGTGGCCACCAATAACATCCCACTACCCACAAGGCTTTGCATCAGAGAGGAGATGCTTCAAGGGAGGCTCAGGGCTCTGAGTGGACGATTAGACGATGGCATCCAGCGAGAGGAATATGTCTATGACAGCTGTGAGCTGCAGTCGCATGCTAATGACACTTCTGTGGTTTGTTCTCATATAATTGCCAATGTGCCTTTAGTACCTCAGCTGAACTGAGAGCAAAAGATGTGTCAAACACCGGACAGAGAATCTTCTCCAATGTTTGTAGCCTGTAAGGCAGTTCATGGTGTAATGGACAGTTCTGCATACGTTTCCTTCATTTAATCGCTTTCATTTCCAGGTTTGCAGGCGCATTTTGAGATGCTGATTCTTGCCTCAGTGGGGTCACCGCAGCGCCGGGCTACAGCCCCTCTGGAAAATATATTTTTCACTCTCATAGTCAGATCAAAGGGTGTACACAAAGATCAAAGAGCGCAGACATGCATCTCCAGTCATATCTGTGTTGTTTACATGAATGCTGAAGGCACTAAAATCAAATAGATTTACTTGAAATATATATGTTTTGTGTCAAAGAATTTTGATGCCACTTTTGAAGCTAGGGTAGCATTTCAAATTTCCAGATGATGGTTTCAAGCTTTAATGTGATTGGAGGAATCTTTTTTCACTCTAAACGTGGAAACTAGAGAAATGCTTAAATCAGTTCTTAATGGCTTGAGACTAGTCCCAGACTAAAATGAAAGTTTGAGTTGACTTGACTGAAAATAATGTGCACTGAAAATATCCCATATGCACATTCTTACGGAGTCACTCAAATATCCTAATTCCACTGAGACATAGTCCTGGCTTAAGATTAGCCTTGTCTGTAAAACTGGGCCTTAAAATGCTTTTCAGATGTTGCATGAAATCAGCCACACTTTTACATTGAATTATGCAAAACTTTTTGCAACATTTTGTAAGCATAGATTCATAACGTTGTAGAATATTTTGTTTTAATGTGTTCCAAACAGACTTGTCACAATTATGGGTGTTGTATTATGCCGCCAAATAAACCGCTAAAAAAACAGCCAAGACTGTTACATGGCAGAGGAAATCAGAACGAGAAGGAAACAGATCCACATGCAGTTTAAAATCTTATTAATGAGGTGAATAAAGTAACAAAATTTAAAAAACCAAATATATAGGCCATCAGAAAATCCACAAATACCATAGAACATGACACAAACACAACGCCTGAGAGAAGACAACTGAAACACTGGGATTAGATATACAAAGGGATAATGAGGAAACAGGAAACACCTGGGGGAACTAATAAGCACGAAAAACTACAGTGGACTACAAAACATGGCACAGGATAGGAAGTAACATAAAAGTCCACAATACACAGGGCAAACAAAGAGCGAATAATATTACAGTGTGTGTGTAATGATTTCTTTATACTAGTTTTTGATGCATATATTTAATATCTATTTTGTCGTTGTTTTGCTGATCGATTTTAATGAATTGTTTCCAGCTTGCTATACAGTTAAACATCAATGTATAAAATGACTTATGAGCTTTCCTGTAGCTGAGTGGTAAGAGCATTGTGTAAACAACGCAAGGTTGTGGGTTCGATCCCAGGGGATTGCAAATACCTATGTAAAATGGGTTAGGATAAAGTAGGGTGACCATATTTCAGGTTACAAAAAAGAGGACAGTCAGTGGGGGTAGGAGTCAGATGGACACCCACAGCAGGTGGAAAGATCGGGATGGGTGTAAATACTTGACAAATGCGTAAACAACCATGAAACTGTTACTGAACTTTAATACATAAAGTAATAAATGCTTTCCATTCAACTTTTGGCCTTCAGCAATAGAATAATAACAAACAAATAAAAAAGTTTAGCATTTAAATAACAACTTTTAAAAAAAACACTGTCTTTTCAAGGCCATAGGTTAAATTAAAAATCACTTGCCATTAAAATAAATGGGCATCGTTAACGCTATTCAGGTGCCATGTGCCAACCACTGAAAAGCAAGCTGCTCCTCTCGCTATTGGTTGTTGGCGTGCTTCTGAGGGAATGAGATACATTTTGTTTACGTACGTGCGTGCATTACCGACCAATGGTGGCGAGCAAGAAGGTGTTGCTTTGCAAAAACTATAAAACGCATGCAATGAATGACGACTTTAGAACGTTAAACCCGAATCCCGGATATTTTAGGAAATTAAGAAATCCCGTCCGGACGCAGTTTTTTTGTCGCAAAAAGAGGACATGTCCGGGAAAAAGAGGACGTATGGTCACCCTAAATAAAGCAATGTAGGTCACTTTGGATAAAAGCGTCTGCCAAATGTAAATATAAATGTAAATGATTCTTTATAATCTTATTGCTGTTGGTGTTCATAACATGATTTGTTTCATATTATAATCAAATAACTACTAATTTATATAATTTACGAACTAGAAAAGTATTCAACCAAAAATATTTTCAGCTAGAAATTTACTGATGAAAGTGAGTGTGTGTGTGTGTGTGTGTGTGTGTGTGTGTGTGTGTGAGTGTGTGAGTGTGTGTGTGTGAGTGTGTGAGTGTGTGTGTATGAACAGATGTACAGTGACGTGTGGAGGCCTGCAGCAGATCCAAACAGCCGTGTGCGATCAGCAGGGCAGAAGAGGTGACATATCACATCAGGTAAGTCTGTGTGTCTGCCGTCTGTGTCACAGATGCATTGCCTTCCAAGTCCACATGTCAACCTTGATTCAGCATGACAAGCACATAAAATGCTTTTCATGCCGTGTAACCACGACCCTTCTCACTGCGTTCATGCACACTAATGTTCTGTTTGATCTGCTAAGCACATTATTTCTTAACCTCAACTCAACACACCGCAACTACCCTTAACCACCACCCAAACCAGACTCCAGCCACCCAGTAGACATCAGTTACTTTATTCTGCTCTTTGTCATTTAAAGCACTGAATTAACTCAATCATCAATCTCTTGGTCGGACAACTTGTTTCTGTGTCACTTTAATGATTAGAGAGCCTGTAAATATTGGACGTCATTGTCATGGGCCCTGTCTAACCCACCGCCAGTGTGTGAACAAATGACTTTATTTCAAATGATCTGCATTGTAACAGCTATTTGCGGTAAGCCCGTTTTTATGCTGGGGTTTAGAATATTAAAGCATGATTTATATTTCAGCAGTTTGACACCTTGACATTTGTGCACCCCTGTTTTGAATTTCAGCATGCGTTTTGACATGTTTATATTAATAACATTGTGATCTCTGAAGGCCGTTGCCCCGGGCTAGTGCAATGAGTCTACCAGAGAAAGGCATTTCAAAAGGAATGGTAGAGCAGCAGAGGGACTCCTCAAATCATCACTGATACTTTAGGCTGATAAAAATCCATTACGGCCCAGCGGCGCAGGCGGGGGTGGTGTGTGTGTGTGTGTGTGTGTGTGTGTGTGTGGGGGGGGGTTGGTTTGGACACAGTAAGAGCTGTTGAGGGGGGTTAACTCAAGAAGTTTCACGGTGCAGTTCCATTAAGCCTCGCATCAAGAGATCTCAGTAAAATACATTAGGCTTGTTATCATAGACGAATGTTGGGTGTGTTTAAAATAATCTGTGTTTCTTTCTTAAATAATGTGACTGAAGTTTTATTGGTGAGGAGCCAGTGACAGGATGGAAGTGTTAGGGTGAGTAGATGGATGACATACTGGGAGAATATTACATTAGTATTAGACATGTTGAAATGTGACACATACGGTAGCAGATGAGATTATATTAGCACACTGCAGACTCGCATTAACGTTTGTGATTGAATGAAACGTGCCATTAGACACCAACACTGTATATCCCATCGAATCAGCAAAACACATTTGATCCTTGCTGATCTTCCACACAGGAGCGCATCACAGATTGTGCTGATCATTTCAAACAACAGTGTGATTGTGGCCACCCTGCTTCTTATCTCACCGAAAACATAGATGTGTCATATTTTACATGAGTCGATTTAAAATGAACTGACACCATTTCATCTAAAATGACACACCCATATACAGTCCTAAACACACACAACATATTGACAGACAGTCAGATAGAGGGAAGGATGGACGGACAGACATATTCAAATATATTTTTAACCACATCAATCGGACCCTCTGCTGGGCCCAGAGAAGCCCACCAGTATCTGTCAGACGCCATTACACACTTGGACAGACACACAGTGTGGCTCATGGATAATACACAGACAGACACACAACATTGATAGTCACATCTTTCTTTATTAGTCTGGAAAAATCCAGATTTTTACTCAGAATAAATACACATTACATTAGATATATGCACATTTATCAGGAAAATTGGGGAACTTTTTTTTTAAATGACTAAAAGGCGGAATGTTCTTCTCTCATATTTTTCTTGTAACTTACAATCTCACAACAGGGATAACAGGCTGGTGGATATTTTATGCGTTTGTTAAAAATGCACCGTGCCTGATGGCTGTTTGTGTGTATGTATGTACGTGTGTGTGTGTGTGTGTGTGTGTGTGTGTGTGTTTGTGTGTGTGCGTGCGTGCACTTGCCTATGGCCTTGCCTCCATCTCAGCTTTACTAAAAACACGAGTCGGTGACTTCTGACCTTTGCGTTCTTGTAAACTCACCATCATGAAGCTCCGCACACAGTGAGTTTCCAGCACTCGCATCAATTCAGATCAAAAGATACACAAATACAAAGTCACACAAGTTCAGGAAGAAAAGAAAAGAGCACGATAGAGGGATTGGAGTCAAAACTATTTTAAAGTCACACGCCAGTCTCTCTGAAACGGAGCTTCTATTCATGTGTTTGACACTCAAATCACGACTCTGTGTACTGGATGAAGATCACAGTTATTCCTTTCACAAACTTCCATTCAGCTCAAACAACTTTAACGGGTCCTATTGATCTGTATCGTCTAGCAGAAGGTCAAAGTTCAAAAGTCGTTTCGACGGCAATGTCTTCGTGCCATGTTTTAGGCAGTGTGTTCTTGGGTTGCTATAGAAACGTGGTTATTGGCATGAGCTTTTAGAGCTAAAACCTGAGACATATTTTTTAAGTGGTTCCCAATGGGAACAAAAGGTTTGAGCAGAGATGTCTACACAACACAATGAGCTTCAAAACATCTAATATAGAACCTTTGAAAAAGCCCAGCACGCTGCAATCTCAATCTTTAAACCACTTTCTTGACGATCAGTAATTGATGTTTTTTTTACCACAATCCACATGTGTGGACGAATGACGCCTCTGATGTGCTCAATTGTAATCCCTTGTGGTTATTCATAACTGATCTTTATTGATATAAAACATATTCGTTTGTGAAAAAACCAACCCTTTTAAATTACATACAGTTGTGAGTGAGACTCTCTGCTGTCTAAATGAGCTCTCAAACGTGTAACGCAACTGAAGGTTAAACGACACAGAATCCAAATCGAATCGATCAGAATGATGTTTGGAAAATTTTATCCATCTATCTGCAGAGAGCAGTTAAAGAAACATTGTATTGTGATCTTGTGATTGTACTTTTGGTCAACTAAACTGCTATATTTAAAGTCTTCTAAACTAGAACAGGTAATTGTGTTCTTAATTCTGCAGAAGTATTGCTGAGGTCCAACTAAAGATATACTGAAGTGCTAAAGTGTAACTATTGTGAGTTCACTTTAAATAAGAGTGCTATTATTCAAAAATCATACAATCCTTATCAAAAGTGACATTAAAACACATTTGAGGCGTATTATGATGAAATGTGCATTGTGTACAAGTAGTATTTCAAATAAAGTTGAAATAGGATTTTTTATATGTGTAAGTCTTAAGCGATATATAAGTGAATATGTTTATACATTTAAACTTTAGCATTTAAACTCAGTATGGGTTAAAATTGATTTTTCACTGTAGAAAAGCTTGACCTAAGAGCTCAAATTAATTTCTTCCTTCATTAGGTCAAATCCAAATTTCTTCTTACCATTGACAGGTTTCCGTTTGAATTCTGTGAATGTTTAACACCAGGCGTTTCAATTTTGGGTCTTAAATATTTTCAATTGCATTGATTTCATGTCAAATTACAATTAAAATATATCCTGTTCTCTAACAAAGAGAGAGAGAAAGAGAGAACAGAATAAATGAAATACTCCAGAGATTATTATCTGTTGTTTTCTCCTGCAGTGTCTAATTCAAGGACAGTAGTGAGTAAAACTTTCCAAGGTCAAAGTGTGGAGGCACTTTCACACACTCATCCTGTGGAGACTTGCTGCTGATGTTAATACCCATGCTGGTTCTATGGCAATGAATGCCAATCATCAGGTGAGGAGAGAGAGAGAGAGAGAGAGAGAGAGAGAGAGAGAGAGAGAGAGCACATGGACTGTGTGAAAGTGTGTCACTACAGCTGGATTGGAGCGTCGGATGCCGCTGATCTTGCCATCATCATTTATTCATGCTGCGCGTGAAGCACGTGCCTCAGCGTTCAACATCTTTACTCAAATTGTGCCTGATCTACCCGTTTAATAATGCATCAGCCGCTTTTTTGTTATGTTAAAAAGCTGCTTTTTGCTCTGTTTGCAGGACTGTAATGACGTGTGACATTCACTCCCTAAAGTCCCGCCTGTGGCCCGGAGACAGCGGTGCCGCTGGTGTGATTGACAAGGACATAGAGACGTGTGATCCCGTTTATGTTTTTGAATCAGGAGACAGAAGTGACAGCTGGGACTGTAACTTTGAACGAGAGCGGCGAGGACGAGGCGAGCGTGATCGCAATCCAGGAACGCAAGACATTCTTACGCTAAATGTTTGAATTATTTATCAGGACACTGCCTTCTAAAGAAAAATCTTTTCAGAATAGCCAATCTTCTGTTCATTTTGGCATCCTGATTCAAAAGTGAAAATATGACACAGGTGCGATGAAGGCCGACTTTTGCTTCAACTGTGATCTCTGACTTTTGTTTTTTTTAGAGGTGAAGCTTTGACTTTGCTGGGCGATTGGTGAAGGAAGCCGGTCGATACGTGAAATCTCAATGAACCGAACGACCCACACTCAGGTACTCACACAGGGGCAGTTTGTGAAAGGGACCAGATCACATGACTTATGTCCATCGGCACATGTGCAGTGTTGAGTGAAAGTCTACAGAAGTAAGTTACTGAAAGATTGTGCAAACAACAACAAATATTCAGTGTTGATAGAAATGAAGACTGTTCCACGATGTTCTTGAGAGATTCAGAGTTGAGTTGCAGCGAGCGCAGTGTTTGTGGGTTAGGGCGTGTTGTGTACAGGATCAGTTAATAGTGATGATAACTACAGGCAGCAGAACTCATATATTGAACTGTGAACACTATCAGAAGACTGGGCTTTGGTTAGGGTGGTGAACTGATCATTGAGAAAGTGACGACGATGAGTCGCCAGCGCAAGAAAGTGAACACCTGTCATGTGCCAAACCAAGTGTTAAGTGCAGAAATGTTGGGGGAGAGCGTGCCGTTTTTCCGAAGGCCTGATGGTTTTGGGTTTGATGCTGCAGTAGCTCAGGGGGTCATGGCAACTGTTATTTACTCACTGTCTGCTTCATTTCCCACAATGCAACCTGGCTCTGTTAGACGCGCTCTGGGGGCTGAAATCTCTCTGTGTCACGGCTGCAGGGCTGCTGTGGCAAAACAATGAGAAATAAAAAAAGAGAAACATTTAGATCATTTATTCAGACTGCAGTGGCGCCCTCTGGACACACGCTGATGTGATGCTGCCTGCGGTCCGACTCTGACACGTCACACGCATGAAACTAACACCATATGAAAAACTATTTTGTCACAATGTAATATCTGGAATATAGCATTTATTCAACAGAACATCTCATCACTCAATCACAGTTCACTGAAGTAGATCCTTTAAAACAAGATCGTGTCATAAATCCAAGAGTTTCACTCAACACATAAGAGGATCACATTCTCACTTTGCAGTGTCTGCATTTTACCACTGGGAGCAGCAATGTTACCAGAAATTCTATTCAAATTTATTTCTATGGATCTTTCACAATTTTACTCATTTTTGCAAAGCAACTTTACACAGAACATGCTTGGCTCTTTTTACTAGAACACACCTGTACGTTATAAGATGGATCATGGCTTCCAGGGAATATCAAAAAATAACAAAATAAACTGAATAAACACACTATATCACTTGTCAGCATCTGATCAATGCATACAAGTCCATAAATACATTGTTTCTGGTTAATATAAACAACAGATTCATATATGAAGAAAGTCTTCAAAAAATTGTTGCACTAAACACACAGATGTATAAGATCTTCAACACCATCTGGTGGACAACTGAGTCCCAACCATCAATACAAGTCACAGATTTCTAACCCAGTTGTGTAGTTTGGGTTTTACTCTAAGCTTGTGTGAATAAAGGTGCTCACGGTGCTTTTTCAATGAAAGCTTTGCGATAATATTATTATTTTTGCTTAAGATTTTATACTGAATGTCAGCTAATGTCCCAAGACAATCCACAAAAATAAACAAATACTGAAACGTATTGAAAAGTCCATGATCTACAAAAGAAATGTATAGTGTCCGGTCGAGGCTAATCTATTTGTCTCAACTTTACAATAAAATACATGTAACTATGTTTTCTGTTTGTAACGCATATTTTTTCTAGAGAATTAAAGCGTATTGGCGATGAGTTTTGTGTTAATATTCTTTTTGTAAAGGAACCGCTTGCTGCTGCGTCGAGCGCGTGAGCGTGTCGAGTAGAACAATCATTAATAAACGAATAAAACAAATAAAAAGGTGAAAATGCGTGTGAGCGTTTCGTGACGACTGAATTGCAGCTGTGGTGTTTGAGGAAGAGAAGAGAGAGGAGTTTCTTCGGGCCTTTTCTCGCCTTTCATTATTTATTTCCTTATTAACTGCGATCTTAACATTGATGGTGGACCAGCGACACTGAGCTCGAGATCCAAGGAATAACCTGCAGTATTTCACATTCAGTGCGCGTGTGTGTCGCGATGGCTCGTCCACGACCACGGGAATATAAAGCCGGAGATTTGGTTTTCGCTAAGATGAAGGGTTACCCGCACTGGCCGGCGAGGGTGAGTATGAGCAGCAGCCGGGCGGAGAGGCGGGGAGGCCGGTTACAGGAGCGGAGAGCGGCCGCTTCTCACAAACACACACGCAGACGCACCATCTGCGTGGAAAGACGGAAACGAGCGGTGGGGAAATGGGCTTAATGCAAAGCATCCAAACCTTGGGACGTCTGCGTGAAAGCGTGTTTGGTGTAAATGTAACGCTCTGTTCTAGTCTTAAATTGCGGTAATAGTCTGCAGGGCTTCGAGTTATTTTCACGTGTCGTGGGTTTGTATCGTCATGTGAGACGTTGTTGCTTTGGGCCTCATGCAGCATCCGCGCGGTTCCGGAATGAACATGATGATGTGAACGATGGTACAGTAGCATACGAACCGAAATAATGGTAAAAAATATAACCAACTACATGTGCGCGAGGATTCAGACTCGCAGAAATGGTCAATAAAGGGTTTGGTCCTGAAGAAGAATTCCACAATGTCAGGTTCTTACCATGACCATGTGTTGCTGTCCTCTAGAATAACTATGAGACAATTAAGGTCTGTTTAAACCATGCTGACATTAAAAGCCCTATAGATGTGTGAAGCAAAGCTTTTGACACTCATTCACACCAAACAAGAATTTAAGTTTGACACTTCAGTTGGACTGTTGGTTAAGTTGACTCGCAGTAATAACAGAAATGACCATCGTGTTGTTCTAAAGCACATGTGTTAAACTCAAAACCTGGAAACCAGTCCAACAGAGTTGAGCTCCAACCTCTACTGGTGGAAAGCATAAAGTCTTTGTTTAAATACCCACACTTGCAGTCTTTGCACTTGACAACTTTCCTAATGTATTTCCTGGGTGTGAAGATCCCAAGTGAGCATGTAGGATACTAACCTGATAGGACACACTGACACAAACATGTAATCCATGTGGTGGCACTAATTATGTGACAAAAGCAGTTTCACAAAATACATCTGTGTGGTTTTCACCAATAAAATGTGTAACACCCTATGTTTACTACAAGTAGTCATATTTTAAATAGTATATTTGTATAGTATCAAAGCAGCTGTACAAAAAAAAACAAGAGAAAAACACATGCTAGGTAGGGTGACCATACGTTCTCTTTTTCCCGGACATGTCCTCTTTTTGCGACAAAAAAACTGCGTCCGGACGGGATTTCTAAAATTCCTAAAATATCCGGGATTCGGGTTTAACGTTCTAAAGTCGTCATTCATTGCATGCGTTTTATAGTTTTTGCAAAGCAACACCTTCTTGCTCTCCACCGTTGGTCGGTAATGTACGTACGTACGTAAACAAAGTGCATCTCATTCCTTCAGAACCACGGCAACAACCAATAGCGAGAGGAGCAGCTTGCTTTTCAGTGGTTGGCACATGGCACCTGAATAGCGTTAACGATGCCCATTTATTTTAATGGCAAGGGATTTTTAATTTAACCTATGGCCTTGAAAAGACAGTGTTTTTTTTAAAAGTTGTTATTTAAATGCTAATCTTTTTTATTTGTTTGTTATTATTCTATTGCTGAAGGCCAAAAGTTGAATGGAAAGCATGTATTACTTTATGTATTAAAGTTCAGTAACAGTTTCATGGTTGGTTACGCATTTGTCAAGTATTTACACCCATCCCGATCTTTCCACCCGCTGTGGGTGTCCATCTGACTCCTACCCCCACTGACTGTCCTCTTTTTTGAAAGCTGAAATATGGTCACCCTATGTTAGGTAATCATAGAATCTAAAAAAATTGTATTATAACTTATACTGGAAGGCTTTGTGAGATGTAGGTAAACACATACCATGATTTATATTCAGAACGTGATGCATGATGGGATACAAGCAGTTTTCCAGATAGTGTTGGTTTAGGGCACTGCACTTTTAAGACCCTTCCTTCCTGGCGCAGAGTAATACACAGGCTTACCCACCTGTTTAGGGGCCTCTGGTTTGTCCAATATTTTTATTGTATTTACTTCAACGTGAACAAAAAATGTATCCTCATTGGCGCATAAGAATTTTTTTAAAAATTTGCCGTTGATTGGGTAGATGTGACATTTGGGTCACATCTGTCGAATCAGCTGCTGGTGAAATCATGTCAATCATTTTCATATACGTAACTGCTATTCCTCGACGGCATAGCGGCAAAATGTCTGAAAGAAAGTACAATAGTGGAGCACAAAAACCCGATGTTAAAAGATCAACGTGACCATGATAGCAGCAGCAGGACTGGCAGCGGGCATTGGCTAACATCAGTGTTGCGATTGAAACAACTGCAGCGGGATCTTTATCTGTTGAAGCAGTTAGATCATCACGTTATCGGGAATATTTCTGGGAATTATTCCACGTTGACACGTATATTATACAAGTTGGTTTTTAACTATGGCTTTGTTTTATACCCAGTTTATGTAAAACACAGTGGTTTGTGTCTCAGTAAAGTTCCACTGAGGTGTTTTTAGGGGCCGTTCATATTTCGTGTATACTTATATAAAACTGGAGCCTGTGCTCTCCTGGGGCCTCATGTATCAACACTGCGTACGCCAGCTTTCACACTCACCGTCGGATGTACTAACAGTGAGCTAACGTGACAATGTGCGTTCCTCCACACCAACTTCATGTCTGGCGTGAGTTCTTTTTTGTGTACGCACATTTACAGCTTTGTCCGTACGCAATGTTTTAGTATGAAGTCTTTGTACATGAGGCCCCTGGTGTTTGCCGTTATAAAGTAACCCTAACGTAGAGGAACATTAGTATTTGCTGTCTCAATGTGTGTGTATCCGAGTGCGATTGTTCCTCACGGCCCTCACAGCGTTGGTTTGGTGTCTCATCTTGATTCTATCGAAGCCTGGTGCGTTTGCATTCATCTTATGTCATCACAAAGATGCATGATACATGATAGTAAACAAAACACAGGTCAATATTGTTGTGGGAATCGGCCATTGAATCTGGGCGAGCTGTCCCAAGATTTATAAAAGAAAAACACAGATCGTGTACCCTTCAAACTACACTTTCCCAGACCCATTTCCTGGTTTTATCGGACGATACACGATTTATCATCAGTTTTAGTTTTACTCTGGCACATGATTTGATTCAATAATGAGCTTGTGGTTTAGTAACATAACAAGCTAACCAGTGTTTGTGACTTTCTGCAGTAAATTTGTGCAATAGATTAGAAATAATGAGCAAACCAGTGTTGTGACTCTGTGCCATAAATTCAATGTCTATAAAAGTATGTGTGTGCGTGCACTGCAGTTCCTGTCTTAGAGTGATAAGATGTTGGTGTACTTGCAGGTGGTCAAGTGATCAAACTCACACACGAGGCCCATAGCCTATATTATCTCAGAGAAATACATGAAACTTATAACTTACTAAATGTTTCATTTTATATAAGAAAACGAAATATACTCCCAATACTATATTAGAAAACCACCAAAATATATTGTGTTTTTTATTTACGTGATGTGATTATGCTCAACGCAGAGTAAAGTACACTAGCTCTTTCTGATGTTTGCAAACAGACTATTTATCAGGACTATTTTTAAATCTTGAAACTTCTTATTACCATTCATTTGCCGCTCAGATTCCACTCGCCATGCGCAATGCAGGCTCACTCTTGCTCAGCCCAAGGTAATTACCAACGCTATCATCTCTTTAATGGGTTTTATTGGAGATAACACATTGTAATCGGTTTAATCGCATGCGCAGGGTTCAGTATCTGGTGCGCACCTGAGTTCGCTTGACAGCTTTTACATATGTGATTTTTTTATGCAAACTGTGCCCCATTCCAAACTAAACTGTGCCCCATTCCAAACTAAACTGTGCCCCATTTCAAACTAAACTGTGCCCCATTTCAAACTAAACTGTGCCCCATTCCAAACTAAACTGTGCCCCATTTCAAACTAAACTGTGCCCCATTTCAAACTAAACTGTGCCCCATTCCAAACTAAACTGTGCCCCATTCCAAACTAAACTGTGCCCCATTCCAAACTAAACTGTGCCCCATTCCAAACTAAACTGTGCCCCATTCCAAACTAAACTGTGCCCCATTCCAAACTAAACTGTGCCCCATTCCAAACTAAACTGTGCCCCATTTCAAACTAAACTGCCCCATTTCAAACTAAACTGCGAACATCAATTATGACCGTTCAATATTGAAGTATAGTATAACTGAGAGCGCACATGTCTAAGAGGTGGGAAATATACAAAAATTTGATTAAGTTCTCAAACACTTTTTAGTCTTTAATAATGCTAATTTCTAAATAAAATACAGAATCAAAGCTACAACACGCTTTGATTTCCTATTTTCTTTTGTTCTTTGATGAACATTAATGACAGGAGTCACAGCAGCAGGTTTAAGAATGCGGTTATGCAGATCTGACGCCCTTTTACTTTTTCACAACTCTTTGCATTCATTTAGGATTTTTTTTAACACATTGAAATCTGTGTATACGAAGATGCTAGACAAATCGGTCTTTCTGGCATAATCTTGTATGTTTTGTTCATTCAAGCACAAAAGAGAACTTAATACTGTTGCGCTGTCTGAGCCCGTGACTGTTAACCCTCAGACAGGAGCGCTCTTGCGTTGCGCCACATCCCACAGCTAGAAGCTGTCTATCTATACTGAACGCCTCAAAGCATTTCAAACTGCGCTTAAAAAGCCCATGATGATCTATTTTTATGGGTCCTAATATTGCATTTTAGTCCCCAACAAAAGGTTTAAATGCATCCAGGGTCAAATAAGGCTGTCATTTTCTCTAAATATCCATTTAATATCACCTCATTTCTCAAAGATCTCTAAACGGTTCACTCCAAGCAGTTCGAAGATTCAGTTTCTCTAAACCCCTCCCTTCCACAAGCCCAGTATGCTACGATTGGTCGGCTAACCCAGTCTATTGTGATTTGTCTTTACGAATAGACCCACAACTACATTTCGGCTCTCGGAGGCATATTAGTAACTTATACTAACCCTATTAATAGAGTATATTAAGATACTAAGGATACAAAGTGGCATCGATTTGTGTTCTAAAGATAATGACACTATAGGAGCCATTTAGACCAGTTCAAGTTTTGTTCAGGAGGAGGCGTGGTCGAACTCCTATATTGGGGTACCTTGCTAATGAGAGGGCAGGTGTGGTGGCTGAAGAGAAAACAGTGTTTTGACCGTGTCGATATGGACTATGCTATTCTAGCTTTGGGTCAAAAGGAAAAGGAGCTCAAATGATTTTATTGGAGGACTATGCATGATGGAAAATATAAGCTCTTTATTTGGTACGAACAATTAGCATCTATGTTATGGATATAAGGAGAGCTCATAGGAAACAAGTTGTGTATTAGTGCAGCACAGTAAAAACAAGAAGCAGTTTTACATAGGTGTGCATGGATTTATTATTAAACGCTTCATTACTTGCGTCACCCACCAACATCAGCTAAACGCTTTGTGAAACATTACAGCATATCAACGAAATATTCTATATATGAATAAATCCGACAGACACTTTTTTTAGACAACAGTGAGTTCACACCTAATTATCAGAACTATTTTAGTAGGACAGCAATAGTTGCTGTTTGTGAAACGTTACACTACATAAAACAAAATGTGCGATTTTCAACAATCAATTGAAGATTAAACATAATACAACTTATTAATCACACTTACAGGCTGTGATTCAGAGATATTAATTGGTCATGTGACCCAAATTTCATGGAGAAGCATTAAGCAAATCCCAGACTGAATCGCCATGGTTGGAGAAAAAGTTCTCCCTAAAATGACCAAAGGTTTGGTTATACTGCAGGGTAATCGTTGGGGAAATATTTGATCCTCTGGTTCTTTACATCATCATCCTTTGAATTTGGAAGTAAAAACAACTACATTCTTGAATTTGCAGCACAGAAAACAGCATCTCCGCCACGGGATGTTAACACACAAACTATCAGAAGTGATGGCGGGCAGGGCAGAGTGTTCGTGTGAAGCGGGCAGGCGGGATTATTCAGATGTGCTCATTCGTTTCGAAGACTCAAAACCGAAACCACTTGTTTGGGCAGTTCGGAGTTCAGTCCTTATTTTGGGAGACAATATCTTTATTTATCATGGACTTTCATTCACAACTTTGCAGATCTTTAACATTGAAGGGAACCTACGTTACAAAATTTTAGGACATCCAGGTATCGTGCTCTTTAAATGGTTTAAAGGCCTTAAGATGAATAAGAGAATTATTATATAATGTAACGCTAGACAAATTTGACCAATTAAAAGGATGCTGCGTTAATTGCACAACATTATTTAACGTGTTAATCTGAAAAACATTAATCACATGTGTTAACGCATTAACAATGCCCTGGGTTTATATATATTTCTTCTCAATTGACTGTATTTATGTGACCATAAAGGAATCCACAAGTAATCAGATCACATTAATTCAATATGTTGGTGCTTAGATTAAGTGACTGAATACTTTTTTTATTAATTTATTTGTAACTGTTACCGAATACATTTTAAAAGTAACCCTCCCAAGTCTGCCAGTCACTGAGTTTAACATTGTCTTTACTGAGTAATATAAGTGAAGATGCTCTATGACTGTCAGTCATTTAAATTCTGCTTAGTATTGGTTTCTTTATTCCACATAATTAATGAAAAGTCAGGATGAATTATGATGATGTCATCTAACGTTTCATCTGCTTGTAGATTGATGAGCTGCCAGAGGGCGCTGTGAAGCCTCCTGCTAATAAAAACCCCATCTTCTTCTTTGGTACTCATGAAACGTAAGTCAGTTGTGTGTCAAGTGTCTGGTATGTGCATGATCTGAAAATTACAAAGCCTGACCAGTGATCAGACAGAGTGACCAGTGATCAGACAGAGCGAGCGTGACCAGTTATCAGAGTGACCAGTTATCAAAGTGACCGGTGATCAGTTATCAGAGTGACCAGTTATCAGACAGAGTGACCAGTTATCAGACAGAGTGACCAGTTATCAGACAGAGTGACCAGTTATCAGACAGAGTGACCAGTTATCAGACAGAGTGACCAGTTATCAGACAGAGTGACCAGTTATCAGACAGAGTGACCAGTAATTAGACCGAGGGAGAGTGACCAGTGATCAGACAGAGTGACCGGTATCAGACAGAGTGTCCAGTGATCAGACAGAGTGTCCAGTGATCAGACAGAGTGAGCAGTGATCAGACAGAGTGAGCAGTGATCAGACAGAGTGACCAGTTATCAGACAGAGTGACGAGTTATCAGACAGAGTGACCGGTTATCAGACAGAGTGACCGGTTATCAGACAGAGTGACCAGTTATCAGACAGAGTGACCGGTTATCAGATAGAGTGACCAGTGATTAGACCGAGGGAGAGTGACCAGTGATCAGACAGAGTGACCGGTATCAGACAGAGTGACCGGTATCAGACAGAGTGACCAGTTATCAGAGTGAGCAGTGATCAGAAAGAGTGAGCAGTGATCAGAGAGAGTGAGCAGTGATCAGATAGAGTGAGCAGTGATCAGACAGAGTGAGCAGTGATCAGACAGAGTGAGCAGTGATCAGACAGAGTGAGCAGTGATCAGACAGAGTGAGCAGTGATCAGACAGAGTGAGCAGTGATCAGACAGAGTGAGCAGTGATCAGACAGAGTGAGCAGTGATCAGACAGAGTGAGCAGTGATCAGACAGAGTGAGCAGTGATCAGACAGAGTGAGCAGTGATCAGACAGAGTGAGCAGTGATCAGACAGAGTGAGCAGTGATCAGACAGAGTGAGCAGTGATCAGACAGAGTGATTAGTGATCAGACAGAGTGACCAGTGATCAGACAGACTGAGGGTGACCAGTGATCAGACAGAGTGACCAGTGATCAGACAGAGTTACCAGTGATCAGACAGAGTGAGCAGTGATCAGACAGAGTGACCAGTGATCAGACAGAGTGACCAGTGATCAGACAGAGTGAGCAGTGATCAGACAGAGTGAGCAGTGATCAGACAGAGTGAGCAGTGATCAGACAGAGTGAGCAGTGATCAGACAGAGTGACCAGTGATCAGACATAGTGACCAGTGATCATACAGAGTGACCAGTTATCAGACAGAGTGACCAGTTATCAGACAGAGTGACCAGTTATCAGACAGAGTGACCAGTAATTAGACCGAGGGAGAGTGACCGGTATCAGACAGAGTGAGCAGTGATCAGACAGAGTGAGCAGTGATCAGACAGAGTGACTGACCAGTTATCAGACAGAGTGACCAGTTATCAGACAGAGTGACCAGTTATCAGACAGAGTGACCAGTAATTAGACCGAGGGAGAGTGACCAGTGATCAGACAGAGTGACCGGTATCAGACAGAGTGTCCAGTGATCAGACAGAGTGTCCAGTGATCAGACAGAGTGAGCAGTGATCAGACAGAGTGAGCAGTGATCAGACAGAGTGAGCAGTGATCAGACAGAGTGAGCAGTGATCAGACAGAGTGAGCAGTGATCAGACAGAGTGAGCAGTGATCAGACAGAGTGAGCAGTGATCAGACAGAGTGAGCAGTGATCAGACAGAGTGAGCAGTGATCAGACAGAGTGACCAGTGATCAGACAGAGTGACCAGTGATCAGACAGAGTGAGCAGTGATCAGACAGACTGAGGGTGACCAGTGATCAGACAGATTGACCAGTGATCAGACAGAGTGACCAGTGATCAGACAGAGTGACCAGTGATCAGACAGAGTGAGCAGTGATCAGACAGAGTGACCAGTGATCAGACAGAGTGACCAGTGATCAGACAGAGTGACCAGTGATCAGACAGAGTGACCAGTGATCAGACAGAGTGAGCAGTGATCAGACAGAGTGAGCAGTGATCAGACAGAGTGACCAGTGATCAGACATAGTGACCAGTGATCAGACAGAGTGACCAGTGATCATACAGAGTGACCAGTGATCATACAGAGTGACCAGTGATCATACAGAGTGACCAGTTATCAGACAGAGTGACCAGTTATCAGACAGAGTGACCAGTAATTAGACCGAGGGAGAGTGACCGGTATCAGACAGAGTGAGCAGTGATCAGACAGAGTGAGCAGTGATCAGACAGAGTGAGCAGTGATCAGACAGAGTGAGCAGTGATCAGACAGAGTGAGCAGTGATCAGACAGAGTGAGCAGTGATCAGACAGAGTGACTGACCAGTTATCAGACAGAGTGACCAGTTATCAGACAGAGTGACCAGTTATCAGACAGAGTGACCAGTAATTAGACCGAGGGAGAGTGACCAGTGATCAGACAGAGTGACCGGTATCAGACAGAGTGTCCAGTGATCAGACAGAGTGTCCAGTGATCAGACAGAGTGAGCAGTGATCAGACAGAGTGAGCAGTGATCAGACAGAGTGAGCAGTGATCAGACAGAGTGAGCAGTGATCAGACAGAGTGAGCAGTGATCAGACAGAGTGAGCAGTGATCAGACAGAGTGAGCAGTGATCAGACAGAGTGAGCAGTGATCAGACAGAGTGAGCAGTGATCAGACAGAGTGAGCAGTGATCAGACAGAGTGAGCAGTGATCAGACAGAGTGAGCAGTGATCAGACAGAGTGAGCAGTGATCAGACAGAGTGAGCAGTGATCAGACAGAGTGAGCAGTGATCAGACAGAGTGAGCAGTGATCAGACAGAGTGACCAGTGATCAGACAGAGTGACCAGTGATCAGACAGAGTGAGCAGTGATCAGACAGACTGAGGGTGACCAGTGATCAGACAGATTGACCAGTGATCAGACAGATTGACCAGTGATCAGACAGAGTGACCAGTGATCAGACAGAGTGACCAGTGATCAGACAGAGTGAGCAGTGATCAGACAGAGTGACCAGTGATCAGACAGAGTGACCAGTGATCAGACAGAGTGACCAGTGATCAGACAGAGTTACCAGTGATCAGACAGAGTGAGCAGTGATCAGACAGAGTGAGCAGTGATCAGACAGAGTGACCAGTGATCAGACATAGTGACCAGTGATCAGACAGAGTGACCAGTGATCATACAGAGTGACCAGTGATCATACAGAGTGACCAGTGATCATACAGAGTGACCAGTTATCAGACAGAGTGACCAGTTATCAGACAGAGTGACCAGTAATTAGACCGAGGGAGAGTGACCGGTATCAGACAGAGTGAGCAGTGATCAGACAGAGTGAGCAGTGATCAGACAGAGTGAGCAGTGATCAGACAGAGTGAGCAGTGATCAGACAGAGTGAGCAGTGATCAGACAGAGTGAGCAGTGATCAGACAGAGTGACTGACCAGTTATCAGACAGAGTGACCAGTTATCAGACAGAGTGACCAGTTATCAGACAGAGTGACCAGTAATTAGACCGAGGGAGAGTGACCAGTGATCAGACAGAGTGACCGGTATCAGACAGAGTGTCCAGTGATCAGACAGAGTGTCCAGTGATCAGACAGAGTGAGCAGTGATCAGACAGAGTGAGCAGTGATCAGACAGAGTGAGCAGTGATCAGACAGAGTGAGCAGTGATCAGACAGAGTGAGCAGTGATCAGACAGAGTGAGCAGTGATCAGACAGAGTGAGCAGTGATCAGACAGAGTGAGCAGTGATCAGACAGAGTGAGCAGTGATCAGACAGAGTGAGCAGTGATCAGACAGAGTGAGCAGTGATCAGACAGAGTGAGCAGTGATCAGACAGAGTGACCAGTTATCAGACAGAGTGACCAGTTATCAGACAGAGTGACCAGTTATCAGACAGAGTGACCAGTAATTAGACCGAGGGAGAGTGACCAGTGATCAGACAGAGTGACCGGTATCAGACAGAGTGTCCAGTGATCAGACAGAGTGTCCAGTGATCAGACAGAGTGAGCAGTGATCAGACAGAGTGAGCAGTGATCAGACAGAGTGACCAGTTATCAGACAGAGTGACGAGTTATCAGACAGAGTGACCGGTTATCAGACAGAGTGACCAGTTATCAGACAGAGTGACCGGTTATCAGATAGAGTGACCAGTGATTAGACCGAGGGAGAGTGACCAGTGATCAGACAGAGTGACCGGTATCAGACAGAGTGACCGGTATCAGACAGAGTGACCAGTTATCAGAGTGAGCAGTGATCAGACAGAGTGAGCAGTGATCAGACAGAGTGAGCAGTGATCAGACAGAGTGAGCAGTGATCAGATAGAGTGAGCAGTGATCAGACAGAGTGAGCAGTGATCAGACAGAGTGAGCAGTGATCAGACAGAGTGAGCAGTGATCAGACAGAGTGAGCAGTGATCAGACAGAGTGAGCAGTGATCAGACAGAGTGAGCAGTGATCAGACAGAGTGAGCAGTGATCAGACAGAGTGAGCAGTGATCAGACAGAGTGAGCAGTGATCAGACAGAGTGAGCAGTGATCAGACAGAGTGAGCAGTGATCAGACAGAGTGAGCAGTGATCAGACAGAGTGAGCAGTGATCAGACAGAGTGAGCAGTGATCAGACAGAGTGAGCAGTGATCAGACAGAGTGAGCAGTGATCAGACAGAGTGATTAGTGATCAGACAGAGTGACCAGTGATCAGACAGAGTGACCAGTGATCAGACAGAGTGAGCAGTGATCAGACAGACTGAGGGTGACCAGTGATCAGACAGAGTGACCAGTGATCAGACAGAGTGACCAGTTATCAGACAGAGTGACCAGTAATTAGACCGAGGGAGAGTGACCGGTATCAGACAGAGTGAGCAGTGATCAGACAGAGTGAGCAGTGATCAGACAGAGTGAGCAGTGATCAGACAGAGTGACTGACCAGTTATCAGACAGAGTGACCAGTTATCAGACAGAGTGACCAGTTATCAGACAGAGTGACCAGTAATTAGACCGAGGGAGAGTGACCAGTTATCAGACAGAGTGACCAGTTATCAGACAGAGTGACCAGTAATTAGACCGAGGGAGAGTGACCAGTGATCAGACAGAGTGACCGGTATCAGACAGAGTGTCCAGTGATCAGACAGAGTGAGCAGTGATCAGACAGAGTGAGCAGTGATCAGACAGAGTGAGCAGTGATCAGACAGAGTGAGCAGTGATCAGACAGAGTGAGCAGTGATCAGACAGAGTGAGCAGTGATCAGACAGAGTGAGCAGTGATCAGACAGAGTGAGCAGTGATCAGACAGAGTGAGCAGTGATCAGACAGAGTGAGCAGTGATCAGACAGAGTGAGCAGTGATCAGACAGAGTGACCAGTGATCAGACAGAGTGAGCAGTGATCAGACAGAGTGAGCAGTGATCAGACAGAGTGAGCAGTGATCAGACAGAGTGACCAGTGATCAGACAGAGTGAGCAGTGATCAGACAGAGTGAGCAGTGATCAGACAGAGTGAGCAGTGATCAGACAGAGTGATTAGTGATCAGACAGAGTGACCAGTGATCAGACAGAGTGAGCAGTGATCAGACAGAGTGAGCAGTGATCAGACAGACTGAGGGTGACCAGTGATCAGACATATTGACCAGTGATCAGACAGAGTGACCAGTGATCAGACATAGTGACCAGTGATCAGACAGAGTGACCAGTGATCATACAGAGTGAGCAGTGATCAGACAGAGTGACTGACCAGTTATCAGACAGAGTGACCGTTATCAGACAGAGTGACCGTTATCAGACAGAGTGACCGGTATCAGACAGAGTGTCCAGTGATCAGACAGAGTGAGCAGTGATCAGACAGAGTGAGCAGTGATCAGACAGAGTGAGCAGTGATCAGACAGAGTGACCAGTTATCAGACAGAGTGACCAGTTATCAGACAGAGTGACGAGTTATCAGACAGAGTGACCGGTTATCAGACAGAGTGACCGGTTATCAGACAGAGTGACCGGTTATCAGACAGAGTGACCGGTTATCAGATAGAGTGACCAGTGATTAGACCGAGGGAGAGTGACCAGTGATCAGACAGAGTGACCGGTATCAGACAGAGTGACCGGTATCAGACAGAGTGACCGGTATCAGACAGAGTGACCAGTTATCAGAGTGAGCAGTGATCAGACAGAGTAAGCAGTGATCAGACAGAGTGAGCAGTGATCAGACAGAGTGAGCAGTGATCAGACAGAGTGAGCAGTGATCAGACAGAGTGACCAGTGATCAGACAGAGTGACCAGTGATCAGACAGAGTGACCAGTGATCAGACAGAGTGACCAGTGATCAGACAGAGTGACCAGTGATCAGACAGACTGAGGGTGACCAGTGATCAGACAGATTGACCAGTGATCAGACAGAGTGACCAGTGATAAGACAGAGTTACCAGTGATCAGACTGAGTGAGCAGTGATCAGACAGACTGAGGGTGACCAGTGATCAGACATATTGACCAGTGATCAGATAGAGTGACCAGTGATCAGACAGAGTGACCAGTGATCAGACAGAGTGACCAGTGATCATACAGAGTGAGCAGTGATCATAGAGAGTGACCAGTGATCAGACAGAGTGACCAGTGATCAGACAGAGTGACCAGTGATCAGACAGACTGAGGGTGACCAGTGATCAGACAGAGTGACCGGTATCAGACAGAGTGACCGGTATCAGACAGAGTGACCGGTATCAGACAGAGTGACCGGTATCAGACAGAGTGAGCAGTGATCAGACAGAGTGAGCAGTGATCAGACAGAGTGAGCAGTGATCAGACAGAGTGAGCAGTGATCAGACAGAGTGAGCAGTGATCAGACAGAGTGAGCAGTGATCAGACAGAGTGAGCAGTGATCAGACAGAGTGACCAGTGATCAGACAGAGTGAGCAGTAATCAGACAGACTGAGGGTGACCAGTGATCAGACAGATTGACCGGTGATCAGACAGAGTGAGCAGTGATCAGACAGAGTTACCAGTGATCAGACAGAGTGAGCAGTGATCAGACAGACTGAGGGTGACCAGTGATCAGACAGAGTGACCAGTGATCATACAGAGTGAGAAGTGATCATAGAGAGTGACCAGTGATCAGACAGAGTGACCAGTGATCAGACAGAGTGACCAGTGATCAGACAGAGTGACCAGTGATCAGACAGAGTGACCAGTGATCAGACAGAGTGATTAGTGATCATACAGAGTGACCAGTGATCATACAGACTGAGGGTGACCAGTGATCAGACAGAGTGACCAGTGATCAGATAGACTGAGGGTGACCAGTGATCAGACAGAGTGACCAGTGATCAGACAGACTGAGGGTGACCAGTGATCAGACAAATGACCGTGACCAGTGTGGTGTATGATGTTGCAATGCACACCGCTATCTCCTTTGTTTGACATCGGATTCCAGGCTTCTGATTGGCCAACACAGTTTTATGGCAAGGGTTATATCTGCACCAGTTGGTTTGAGATGCTCTTGACAGCGCTTCATAAGTTCATAAAAGTTTGTGTAGACCCAATTGTTATCAAACGATTAAGACAATAATCGAGGAACATGTACTTGATTTTCCTTCTTCCAGTGCCTTCTTGGGTCCTAAAGACCTGCTTCCCTACAAGGAATATAAAGAGAAGTTTGGAAAGTCAAACAAGAGGAAAGGATTTAATGAAGGTCTGTGGGAAATTGAAAACAACCCTGGTGTCAAATTTACTGGTTACCAGGTAAGTTATAGTCATTTTCAGATATAAAGAGCGAGTGCATGTACAGTATGTTAGGTCATTCCAAAGGTGTGTGTTTGTTTAGGTCATACAGCAGCAGAGCTCCTCTGAGACAGAAGGGGAGGGGGGAAATGCTGCGGATGCAAGCAGTGATGGAGAATCTGTGGGTGAGGAAGATGAAGCAAAGATGAAGGGTGACAAGGTGGGGTCCAAGCGAAAAAAAACTGCATCCTCCAAGGTACCTGAACCTTGTAGTTATTTTATTTCACTTGTTTGTTTTTCTCTGTGGCTTTATCAAGTGTGTCATTAACTTTCATGTCCTAGTCAGTTCAGAGACAGTAAAATTATTTTTACTCCGTTGGGTGAAATGTTATTGACGGTGGCTACTAGCGCTGCGAGGAGAGCCCCTTCAGTGTTTCCATCTTGTCCCTGTTGGTGTGGCTGTCCTCTTGGTCCACAGGTCACCCTGATGGGATACTCTTAATGTCCTGTATCAGAATCAGAATAAGTGTGGACACACACACAAGGAATTTGCTCTGCTTCCAGGAGCTCAAGCTTAAGCTGGTCATGTGCTGGTCCTGAGCTGGTCATGTGCTGGTTTAAGCAGACCTGAGCTGGTTTAGGACCAGCACATGACCAACTTAAACAAGTTACCATGCTTCAAACCCTACCTAACCAGCATATGCAGTTTTTTTCAACACGGTGCAGGTAGTGTATATTACAATTGTGTACTTTACATTTTTATAACCATACATATACAGTGTTTCCCCTAGGTTTACAGCTTTGGGGGGGGGGGGTTGGTTGGCTAGCTATCTATCTATCTGTCACATAAATTGGTTGTCTGGGAGGGTAATGCTTTGTAAAAGTAAAAAAATGTTAACATAAGATATCCATTCCATTCTCTACCGCTTATCCGAACTACCTCGGGTCACAGGGATCCTGCGCCTATCTCAGGAGTCATCGGGCATCAAGGCAGGATACACCCTGGATGGAGTGCCAACCCATCGCAGGGCACACACACTCACTCATTCACTCACGCACTCACACCCTACGGACAATTTTTCCCATTTAAAAAAATAAAATAAACGTATTTAAATCTTTTTAAAATTGATTGCAAATTTTGCAAATAACCTTTGTTAAATTTAAAGAAGTATTTGTTAATATTAATGGACCAGAGCTTAAATAATTTTATTTTTTAACTAACAACTAAAAACAGATTTATAAATACTAACAAATATATTGCTCATTCATTGTTCGTTAATGTTAGTTAATACATTTATTTGATAAATAAATCTTAAATGAGCTTTATTTGTGAGACGTTTTTTTTATATGATGCATTTATTGGAGAATAATCCTGTCAGACACAGCACTGTGAACGCGCGCTGTTCTGAACGTCATCACGTGCGCAGGACATTCCCATACAACACAGAGCGGCCTGCGTAGCGTATTAAATATCTCTTGTCTTATTTAATCAGCAGATTTACAATGTCCTGACTAAAAACATTTGAAACACACATATGTAAATAGTAAGCGGCATGTGATTCATTAATATACATTTTACTTTTCATCCGGTGATGACTGGACTTTTGATGCTTGTCAGGGGCAGGATGCGCAACCCTTAGACTTGGAGAAGGAGAACTACTCCAGCTGCTACTCTCAGTAGAGTGAGTTTTGCCATCTTCAGTTCCCTGTGAGCACTTAAAAAACGCAAATATTTTCATCTGGTTTTCATCGGATTGACGCGAGATATTTCCCGCCGCGCGCTCTCTGTCCGCTCATTGGGATAATTGTAAACGGGCAAACAAAGACAGAAAAGACATGCCATCGTGGAAATAATATAAATAACATATTAGATTGGCTATTTAGTTTGTTTAATAACATAAAAATTTGTAATCTGGCGCTATAAAGAAAATCAAATCAAATTTACTTGACGTTCAAGGGTGGCGGGGCGAGCCGTTAGGGGGGCGGGGCGCCTCCCTTATATAATGGTAGGGGAAACACTGATATAGCATGAAGTATAAGATGTCGCACCGTATCGCGTGCCTGATGGCAGGAGTGCAAACAGTGAATGTGTCCATTGAGATGCTGGGATGGGCTCCAGCCCTCCATGCGACCCTGTGTAGGATAAGCTGTAAAGAAAATAGATGGATATGATCATTGGTTGTGTCGATCAGACTTCACTGGTCAGTAGGAGCAGGCGTTCAGTGGGTTACTGGGGATTACAGAGTCCCAGAATAAAGAGCTGGTGGTATTAAAACGTTACTTTAAGAAAAGCCTCAGTGAGGATGTGAAAAATGTTCTTCACCGCCTGTTCCACACAGACCGTAGCAGAGATTAGAATTTCATTAGCTTAAATGAATAATGTGCACATCTCTGATCATATTACTCTGAAGTAAGATTGAATCAGTGTAGAATATATATGTTCTTATGACCGCAGTGAGGAAGAAGTCATCACACATGGAAGTTGTATATTATAGAATCGGGATTTGAACTGCTTACAACACACTTGCGAGTCCTTGCTTAGCAACAGCTGTTGCCTGGCAACTGAGTCCCCGTCTTCATGTATGCACTGAATGTTGCTGTGCTACTTGAACAGGTTTAGTGTGAGATGTGAGACATGCAACATTAAACATTGTTAAATGAGAGCGGAGCAGTTTGTAAAGCAGGTTACAGCGTTTAACATGATTACAATTTCATGATAATAGTAGTTAATAAATCTGAAATGAGTCGCACTGACAGTCGGCGGATCTGGAGTGTTGTAAAGCATATTTTCTGTGTACAACTCTCTTAGATGTCATTGAAGCTGTCCAGGAAATGTTTGGGAGATGAAGATCTGGAGAAGGACGGAAAAGATCCTGAAGAAAAGAGCGGTTCAGAGTCTGGTGATCGTGACAACAACATCCAGAACTCTTCAGACAAGAAATGCAGTCAAGGGGTGAGAATATATTAATGTTGTCGTGTGATAGGGCTCTTATATCAGCATAGCTGTGATTGGACCAGAAGCATGATCACTAATCACATCCGCTCATATAAGAGCACTATCACACGACTACCAGAGCTATATTGCATTTAGAGTTTGACTGCACAAGTTTAAAGATATATCAGAAACCATGGTGATACTGGTGGAAAATCTCTGTGCTCTCAGCCAATCAGATTGGAGAACCAGAAAGAACTTTAATATAAATGGCAAGTGTGAAGGTGAACATTACGATATGTATTTCAAGCATGTCATGGATAATGGAGTTAATATAATCTTAGTATGTTAGCTTGTAGAAAGAAACACAGTATTCCCGTATATTGTGATAAAACACAAAAGACAATTCAAACATTAGACACTCACAATGTCAGCATTCTCAGTTCATGTTTAATGACATCATGAGCAGATAACAGGACTCCGTTTTACAATCCCAGATGATCTGTATAGTTATGATAAACAAGTCTGAATGTGGTGCTTTAAAATTCAAAAGTCAAATCTATCGTGCACAAGCACATTTGAAACCTCTTCACTGTTTCTTTGTTTTTTCAGCAGAATCTGTGTGTCCGCTAGATGATCGCAGCGCTGCTCATCATCGTCCATTTGTCATATTGTAAATGTACACTTTGCATTTTCTTCTATCGATTGCTTGCAATTGTCCAAACATTATTATGACTTGTTCTGTTCAGGGTCAAATTTGCGTTGACACAAAACCTCTTTGTTTTCTATTTCATTTGAGATTATCTATCAGCACTGTACATGTGACCGGACATGACAATTACACACCTTCTACACAAACTCTGTATGTGTCGTGACGGAGCAGACAACAGGACTCTAAAACGACACACTCATTTGTCATGCTTTTATGTGAACAGAAATAAAGGAAGGAATAAGTAGAACATGTGTGAAGTTTAGAGCAAAAACAGACTTGCGAGTTCAATATAATCCTTGTACATTTGATTTGGATGTAGAATCTAGAAGTTCAATGTTAAAGGCGTAGCTCATGTCTGTTCTGGCATGTTGACATTGCATCATTCACGTTACTCATGTTTTTCTGCCGATCTTTCCTTCTCGGACAAAAAAAATGCGATCTTGCTTTGTTAGATTTTTATTTTTCATATCTTTGTTTATAAAAAATATATTCTATTTATTTTTATGACAGTAGATGGCACATGTGTGCTAAAGTTTCCCTCATTTCATTTTGATGGTTGCGTTTTCATGGTTTGTAGCTACATGTTAAAGTTGTTTTCTGTTTATTGATAAGAATTTTACAGAATAAATTAATTGGAATGGGATTGTGATAAAGTGTTCATTTCAAACAGGTACTTTATAATTGAGTTTATGATTTAGTAACTTTATGTTTAGGCGTTTTGCATTCAAATGAATCATTTTATCTAATGAAAGAAACGCAGGACAGTTTACAGAGGAAAAGGAAATATCAGTGACCTTTACTGTTAGAATGTACATGTTCATTTAAGAGACGGATTTAAAACAGAAGAAGGCCTCTTCATTACACCTGATGGCCACCAGAGAACGCTGTCTGTTAGGTTCTGTCATCTGTGTTTGGATCGTTGGAGCTTTTCTTCTCTGATGTTGTTTGCATCTGGAGTATTTTATCTGAATTATCTTAATCGGAGCATATTAATCTGATGTGTTACAGAAAAACTTAAATTACATCAACCTAAAAAGAAGACATTCTGAGAAATATCTTCGTTGTTTTGTGTTCACAACGATTTGAAACTCAATGAGGGTAAATTGAGTTAATGATGTGAGAATTCTTAAGTTTTAATGATGTGATATGTCCATCAGAGATTCTCTGTGGTTATGTAAGGCAGTCTTTTCATTTAAAGTTTGTATATACAAAATCATAGTTCAGATGCTAATTCAAGATTATGACATTGTCATAGACGTAGCTCGAACAATTTACAGGCAATATCAACCAATATAATTGGACGTACTGTATAGTACTGTACATTAGAGATTCAAGTGATTTTGAAAGTGATGATGTCATTTAAAAAAGTGAAAGTGTGGTGAATGAAAGTGTGTTTAATAAATGTGCCAGGATGAGAATTTGAATAAGCTATTACCCCTAAAAGGATTTAAAACCATAGTCGAGTCATTTTATTTTTACTTCATTTTTACTCAAATTATATATTTGATATACCTAATATTGATTCAAGTCATCAATACCTATATCTCTCTCTCTCTCTCTTACATTGTACAAGGTAGTATATTGTTGGTAACTAAAGACAGGACAAACGAAAAAAGTACTAGAGAACTATAAACAGAGGCAGACTTTCATAAAAACGCCTTTTTGTACCTTCTATTTTCATCTTATATTGTTTAGTGCACAAGCAGCAAATTCTGATGAATGTCATTTAACTCTGTATTCAATTTGTATGTGACTTCACGACTTTATATGTGAATAGTATGAATCGGACTAAACAATCACAATCATTTTAGCGCATTGGAGAATGTTGAGGGCCATAGGAGTTAGTCCTTTAGGAGTATGTCCCATAGAAGTGTGTCCCATAGAAGTGTGTCCCATAGGAGTTAGTCCCATAGGAGTTAGTCCTTTAGGAGTGTGTCCAATAGAAGTGTGTCCCATAGGAGTGTGTCCCATAGGAGTGTGTCCCATAGGAGTTAGTCCTTTAGGTGTGTGTCCCATAGAAGTGTGTCCCATAAGAGTGTGTCCCAGAGGAGTGTGTCCCATAGGAGTGTGTCCCATAGAAGTGTGTCCCATAGGAGTTAGTCCTTTAGGAGTGTGTCCCATAGAAGTGTGTCCCATAAGAGTGTGTCCCAGAGGAGTGTGTCCCATAGGAGTGTGTCCCATAGGAGTGTGTCCCATAGAAGTGTGTCCCATAGAAGTGTGTCCCATACGAGTGTGTCCCATAGGAGTGTGTCCCATAGAAGTGTGTCCCATACGAGTGTGTCCCATAGGAGTGTGTCCCATAGGAGTGTGTCCCATAGAAGTGTGTCCCATAGGAGTGTGTCCCATAGGAGTGGGTCCCATAGAAGTGGGTCCCATAGAAGTGTGTCCCATAGAAGTGTGTCCCATAGGAGTGTGTCCCATAGGAGTGGGTCCTGTGTGCTTATGTACAACTCTTCAGTTCACTGTATTTGTGTGGCGGCCCCTGAGGCTGAAAATGCAGCTTTATTGGACAAAAATAGATGAACAGCAGCCACACACAGCATCTCTTCTTCAGTTGTGCAGACCAACACGTCTCTAATGCACACTGTTCCATCGACCATTACACACAAACACAGCACGGATACAGGTCACAGTGGTGCTGCAGGGCAGAGCGAGTGTACAAGCGTCACATGATTCTATTGTGAGGGATGAGAGGCTCACCACTACTGCCAAATCACATTTACACACTTTCTGTACAGTCCAGTGAACATCTATAGGTCAGAGATGTCTATCTCTTCCACATTTGCTCAGACATCATCTAAAAATAATAAATCTAACCCGAGTATATTTACGGTCTGGGAGTTGTGATTTGGATCTGACCTTAATATAACCCATTTTAGTGCACTGTTACATCACAAATGATTAGTTCATGTTTTCTTTTTACTTTAAACCGATTCAAGCCTTTATGTTTTCTTATAGTTCCATCGAGTAGATATTTAAGTTGACTAAAGCTAAGACCAACAATGAGTTTCACAAAGTGTCAGAATTTAAACAGGGCTTATATGAACCCATCAGCTTTATATTATGACGTTAATTTGAGTCAAACTGACAACGTGTTTCAAGCTTCACATATGAGTGAGGAACATTTTAATCATTTTGTTTACGAAATGATTCAATTTACAATAAGAAACAAAACAAGCAGCACGTTTTAATAATGATCAGGCAAAAGAAGAAAACATTGAGGGTCACAGGTGTCGGTAATGGGACCTCTGACTGTGGGAATCATGAGCGGATTTACGTTCGTCGCCGCGGTCAGACCAGCGCCGGTTGTGGCGCTCCTGCGGCCGCTGATCCGGAACTCTGGAGCGAAAACACACGCGCGGGTATTAATAACACACAGATATATTCATTTGTTTGTAACAGACAGCAATTGCTCTCTTTACTTAAAGTTACCGTTTATCTCTGCGTCCGCGCGCTCTCCAGTCTTCCAGCACCGGCGGTGGGTCGGCCGCGCGCTCCCGATAGCGCTGAAACTCTGCGTCCTCCGCACAGAACCTGGATGCGAACTGCGCGTTATATTCAGCAATGCGAGACATGTCTGCTTTAGAGAAAACTCAACGTAAATCCACAGATAAATAACGACGCAATCGTGAATTTATTTAGTGAAAAAGCGCGCTACACCCTTTACCTGCACAAATAGCTCCGTCAGTCAGCGACGCGTGGTGTGCAACTGTTATTTCTGTCCCTCTTATTTTGTCTAAAGGTTCCGCTCGATTCTGTTCCCTTTTCCTTCCCACGCGTCGCAAGTCATTTATATGTTATATTATTTGTAAATGAAATGAGACTCTTAATAATTACGTATGTTAATGATTTAATACGACTTCGATGTAGTCTGCACCTCCTCGAATGAGGAATTGTCTGGCACGTCAGCTGTGTTATATCTAGACGGCGGGTTTGTTTTCTGCGGCTTTAATTAATAATGCAGATCAGTCGGATCATTTGACGCGCGCGAGTCCAGAGATGAGCCGTCTCGCCTGAATCCTGCAGCGGAACATTTGCGATTCTGCAGAAATGTAAGTCCATATAAGTTTAATATAGCCGTAAAATAAAGTTTTTAAGTAAAACATGTCGACACGGTGTTAAGAGTGTCGATATAAAGCGTTTGAGTGCGTGTTTATAGACTTTAATAAAATACTTGTCATGACCCATGTTATCACAGATGTTACGTTACTGTATGAAACATGTCATAAAGGGTTTATTAAAGTGTGTGCGCGTGCCGTAAGTGAAATGTGTGTAGGTGTGTGTGTGTGTGTGTGTATGTGTGTGTCTGTGTGTGCGCGCGCGCGCGCGTGTGTGGGCAGATCCACGGCGCGTCTCACTGTCGTTCAGTTTGAATTGATGATCATCTGCATCGAACTCAACGCGCACACAGACACACACACACAGTCATATATATATATATATATATAATAACATTTTACAAGCGGATCAAATCCACGCGTGTCGTTGTGAAAGCTCGACAGAATCCTGGTGTTTAGAAATCTAGAAATATCTGATGCGCGATATTCGTGACTGTTACAGAAGAGAGAAAAGAGATCTGATCTCCTGTCAGTATAATGGGGTAAGTCTGATCTTAAACTCTTTACGCTCAAATGAAAGTGCAAAGGTTGAAGGTTAACGTTTGTTGCGCGAGTGACGCAATTCAATCTGAAAAGTTTATATAAATTACACGTTAAACTGTATTTGACTCACGTTGACGTTTGTGACGAGTGTGTGTGTGTGTGTAGCTTTCCTGTAGCTCAGTGGTAAGAGCATTGGGGGATTGCAAATCCCTATGTAAAATGTATAGGATAATACAATGTAAGTCACTTTGGATAAAAGCGTCTGCCAAATGCCTAAATGTAAATACAAATGTGTGTATGAAGGTGTGAAGATTGTGTGTTTGTACAGCAGGTCATTTTGTGCTTTTATTGGTGTGAACATTCTGCAGCTTTAAAAGAAAAAACACCCTGAACATGGAATTATTAACTACTGCACCACTTTGACACATACGTGTGTGTGTGTGTGTGTGTGTGTGTATGTGTGTGTGTGTGTGTGTCAAAGAGAGAGGGAATGTTGTGTGCTAGAACAAGCTTGAGCACAGTTGGGTTTCTTATGAAGCTGTAGGACCAGTTTGTGCGGTCAGATGTGTTTCTGTCACACACAACATCATCATTGAAGATCACAAGAGCTCAGTCTTAATTGTTGTCTTTTCTTGAAGTATTGTGTTCTTATTCCAAGTGTTCCTCTAAATAATGAGATTGTGTCCAGTTGCTTTGAATCAGGATATATGAGGGTTTCTGTCAGATTGTGTATATTTAACTGATGTGTGGTTGTTGTTTAGGCTGTTATAGATTAACCTCAATCAGCACATAACCCTGTTACAGCTCTCTCTCTCTCTCTCTCTCTCTCTCTCTCTCTCTCT
>CM017903.1:24395647-24435647 GCA_008369825.1 Triplophysa tibetana | reverse complement strand
GTCTGTTTGCGTGTGTGTCTGTGTGCATGCGTGTCTGTGTGGTGTGTGTGCTCTGTGTGTGTGTTCTGTGTGCGTCTGTGTGTGTGGTCTGTGTGCGTCTGTTTGCGTGTGTGTCTGTGCGTCTGTGTGCCTCTGTTTGCGTGTGTGTCTGTGTGCGTCTGTGTGCGTCTGTTTGCGTGTGTGTCTGTGTGCGTCTGTGTGCTGTGTGTCTGTGTGCGTCTGTTTGCGTGTGTCTGTGTGCATGTGCGTCTGTGTGTTCTGTGTTGTGTCTGTGTGCCTCTGTGTGTGCCTCTGTGTGTGTGTGTGTGTGTGTGTGTGTGTGTGTGTGTGTGTGTGTGTGTGTGTGTGTGTGTGTGCGTGAGTGAGTGTGTGCCTTGTGTGTGTGTGTGTCTGTGTGTGTGTGTGTGTGTGTGTGTGTGTGTGTGTGTGTGTGAGTGTGTGCCTGTGTGTGTCTGTGTGTGTGTGTGTGTTGTGTCGGTGTTGTGTGTGTGTTTGTGTCGGTGTGTGTGTGTGCCGTGTGTGTGTGTGTGTGTGTGCGTGTGTGTGCCTGTGTGCGTCTGTGTGTGTGTGTGTGTGCGTGTGTGTGGCTGTGTGTGTGTGTGTGTGCGTCTGTGTGTGTCTGTGTGTGTGTCTGTGTGTGTGCGTGAGTGTGTGCGTCTGTGTGTGTGTGTGTGTGTGTGTGTGTGTGTGTGTGTGTGTGTGTCTGTGTGTGCGTCTGTGTGTGTCTGTGTGTGCGTCTGTGTGTGTGTCTGTGTGTGCGTCTGTGTGTGTGTCTGTGTGTGTGTGTGTGCGTGTGTGTGTGTGTGTGTGCGTGTGTGTGTGTGTGTGTGTGTGTGCGTGAGTGTGTGCCTGTGTGCGTCTGTGTGTGCGTGCGTCTGTGTGTGCGTGTCTGTGTGTGTCTGTGTGTGTGTGTGTGTGTGCGCGTGCGTGAGTGTGTGCCTGTGTGCGTCTGTGTGTGCGTCTGTGTGTGTGTCTGTGTGTGTCTGTGTGTGTGTGTGTGCGTCTGTGTGTGCGTCTGTGTGTGCGTCTGTGTGTGTGTCTGTGTGTGTGTGTCTGTGTGCGTCTGTGTGCGTGCGTCTGTGTGTGTGTCTGTGTGCGTGAGTGTGTGCATGTGTGTGTGTGTGCCTGTGTGTGTCTGTGTGCGTCTGTGTGTGTGTCTGTGTGTGTATCTGTGTGCCTGTGTGCGTCTGTGTGCGTGTGTGTGGGCCGTTGGTAGGGAGAGAGCTCACTAATATAGTTTGACAATGCACACACACAGACAGACACACACACACACTTCTAAATGAATCATGTCATCATGTATTTCTTCAGCAGTTGTGTAGTGGTGATGTTGTCTCTAAAGCACCACACAGCTCACACACACACACTGCGGTGCTCTGAGGGTCTCCCTCTGCTGTGGGTTTACCGTTCATGTTGCCATGGAGATGTGTAACCGTCCTTCAGTATGAAGCAGCACTGATGATGTCACAGCACAGACCTGCTGCTGTCACAAGAATCACACACACGCAGTGAGGTCAACACGTGTATGTTCAGTTTTAAGAAGGAGACTATAATCACACAATCAGAAACAAAGAAACGGTCACCTGACTGGAATGAGTGTGCTACTTTATTTCAGAATAATTTGTGTTTATTAGGCACAAAATCTACTCTTTAGCACACCGAATTTCCTTTCTAAAAGGAAGTGACATGAATGAACAAAGAGAGTGCACGTTTATTAGCCTTTAAAAAACAGAAGACGCCACACAGATCCTAAAAAAACCCTCCAATCACAAGAACACATTTGATTGACAAACTTCACATCACAACAGGTTTTATTGCTCAAGTCTTCATCTATTGTAGAAAAGCAGCAGGTCCTGCAACTTTAAAGTGGGGTGACCAGACTTTAAGGGAGAGATCATTGTATTCATTTGATTGGGGTTATGTGCTAAAGAGTGAATCAATGATTATAGACCAGTGACCATGACATCGGTCATAATGAAAATCTTTGAAGGATCAGTTCTTAAAAACATCAGTTGATTTGGATTCTCATCATTTCACTCATCAGGTCAGTTGATGATGCTGTTGTTCTGTGTCTTCCCTCAATTCTTCAAAATCTTGAGAGGGATACGTTACGGCTCTTTTTATTGATTACAAATCTGCATTTAATACAATCATCCCATTGAGACTCTTTGCTAAGGGTCTTCTCTTGCTCTGTGGATTTTCGACTTTTAACACTCCAGATCTCAAGTAGTATATTCCATGGACTCAAACGAATGAGGGGGCTGTGGGGACTGTGGGGGCTGAGGGTGGATGTGATATTCCCCGGCCTCACAAGCTGTTGTCTGTCTGTCAGGAAGTTAGTAGTCCTCTGATTGGTGAATGTTTTGGGTACAGATCGCTTTGTGAGTTTAGTCAGAAGGATGTTTGGTATGATTGTGTCGAAGGACGAGCTGAAGTCCACAAACAGGACCCTGGCATAAGGTGTCGCAGGATATAATGTAGCCCCGTTTTGACTGCATCATCCACTGACATGTTTACCCGAGAAGCAAACCGTAGAGGGTCTAGTGATGTTCATTATGTTGGCTAACACCGTCTATCAAACGACGTAATGAGCACAGACGTCAGAGCAACAGGTCTGTGTTTGAGACACGAGGGGACTCTGCACTGCTCCAGAGATATAACAAAGATCCCAGTGAAGAAGCTTGACAGCCCAACAGCACAGGTCTTAAGATCTTGGCCTTCCGCTTTCCTCAACTTCTTTTCCTGGGCACACATCTTCACAGATCTTAAGTGCGGGCGCTGTGATGGTTGTGAGTTGAGAAGGGCAGACTGGGCTTTATTTAAACCTGCAGTCAAAACCATTCAGGTCTTCAGCTAGCTGATGATCCACCACAGAGCTGGGCAATGGCATCTTGTAGCTGGTGATGGCTTTCAGGCCTTTGCACACTGAAGCAGAGTGGTTGTATGATGAAATACACCCAATGCAGTTGTGTTCTAAGATTGATGTTTGTGTGCATTAATATTTCAACGTGTTATTTTTCTCAGGTCATCATCAACAGCACGATCACTCCCAACATGAACTTTACTAAAACATCGCAAAAGTTTGGTCAGTGGGCTGACAGTCGGGCGAACACAGTTTTTGGACTCGGCTTTGCCTCTGAACAACAGCTGTCCAAGGTCTGACAACACACGCCACACACGCACAGTTCCACACGCCTCTCAATATTCATTTCTCAGATGACTTTATTCTCTCTCTTTAATGTTTTTGCAGTTTGCTGAGAAGTTCCAGGAAGTAAAAGAGGCGGCAAAACTGGCCAGAGAGAAATCTCAGGAGAATATGGAGACGTCCAGTAACCAGTCACAGGTGACATCAGCATCATCATTCACGTCTTCCTCAAGTCCTCTGCTGTCCTTTGTCTGCATCCATGCAAACTTGTAGAAGCACTGTAAAAAACACACACTTCAATACAATAGGCAAATTGCAATTACAAGAAAAACACTAAGAGAAGTCGGTCAGCTGAAGACCAGGAGCACATGAACACACTCACTCAACACATACACAACATGGAATGATGAATCTGTGTCTCATTGAGTCTTTAGATTTGATTAGATTAGATTCAACTTTGCTGTCATTACACATATACACGTACAGTTGAAAGAAAAAGTATGCGAACCCTTTGGGCTTACTTGGATTTCTTAATAAATTGGTCATAAATGTGTTCTGATCTTCATCTTAGTCACAACAATAGAGAAACACAGTCTGCTTAAACTAATACCGCACAAACATTATATGTTTTCATGTTTTTATTGAACACAACATGTAAACATTCATAGTGCAGGGTGGAAAAAGTATGTGAAACCCTAGGCTAATGACTTCTCCAAGAGCTAATTGGAGCCAGGAGTCAGCCAACCTGGGGTCCAATCAATGTGATGAGATTGGATGTGTTGATTAAAGCTGGCCTGTCCAATAAAAAACACACACCAGTTTTGAGTTTGCTGTTCTGAAGAAGCGTTGTCTGATGTGAACCATGCCTCGCACAAAAGAGGGTTCACATACTTTTTCCTTCAACTGTACAGTGTAACGAAATGTAGTTTAGGTCTAACCAGAAGTGCAATTAGCAAGTGCAGGATATACAGTGTGAATAAATACAGAATACAATATTAGGGGAATACTATAGAAATGTTCTATGACAATATGACAGTCGGTAGATGCAGTTAATAGAGTTAATAATACAGTTATTGAAGTTACGGTGCAATAGATGAGTAGATGCAGTTAATAGAGTTACTAATACAGTTATTGAAGTTACAGTGCAGTAGATGAGGTAATGCAGTTAGTGAAGTAGTCCATTAGTGCAAATGAGCATTCAGTATAATATACCTGGTGTGCAAGTGAGCAGTATAGAGTGCAAATGATGCTGTGTGTGTGTAAACAGTCCGTTAGAGCAGATACATGAAGTACTGGTGTGTACAGTTCGGTCATGCATGGCAGCCCTGTAGTGCAATGTAAACAATGTAATAGCAGCATTAAAGTTGTGAGGGGTAATGGAATCAGTGGGGGGCAGAGTTCAGAAATGAAACAGCTCTGGGAAAAAAGCTGTTTCCTAGTCTGCTGGTTCTTGTCCGGAGGCACCTGTAGCGCCTACCGGAAGGCAGTAGAGTAAACAGTCTATGAGCGGGGTGAGAGGAGTCCTTGAGAATGCTGCGAGCTCGACGCAGACAGCTTTTCTTCTGGATGTCCTCAATGGAAGGGAGTGTAGTCCCTGTGATGCGCTGGGCTGTTTTCACCACCCGCTGCAGTGCCTTGCGCTCAGCAACAGAACAGTTCCCGTACCAGACTGTGACACAGTTGGTCAGGATGCTCTCTATGGTGCAGCGATAGAAGTTCACCAGGATAGATGAAGACAGTTGGTTCTTCTTCAGTGTCCTCAGAAAGAAGAGACGCTGGTGAGCCTTCTTGACCAGGCATGAGGTGTTGGTGGTCCAGGACAGGTCCTCCGAAATATGGGTTCCCAGGAACTTAAAACTGGAAACACGTTCAACAGCCATCCCATTAATGTGGATGGGGTCGTGTGTGCCTCCTTTCGCCTTCCTGAAGTCCACGATGATCTCCTTTGTCTTGGAGGTGTTAAGGAGCAGGTTGTTCTTTGAGCACCATGTGGCCAGGTGCCGTACCTCCTCCCTGTAAGCAGTCTCATCGTTGTTGCTGATGAGACCAATCACTGTTGTATCGTCTGCAAACTTGATGAAGGATTTCGATCCATTCACAGGCCTGCGGTCGAGTGTGAAAAGGGAGTAGAGAAAGGGGCTCAGTACGCAGCCCTGTGGTACACCAGTGTTGAGGGTGATTGTGGTGGAGCAGATGTTGCCTAAACTAACAAGCTGAGGCCTGTTCGTCAAGAAATCCATAATCCAGTTGCAGGTTGAGTTGTTTATGCCTAGGTTTCCAAGTTTGATGATTAGCTTGGAAGGGATGACTGTATTGAATGCAGAGCTGAAGTCTACAAACAGCATGTGTGCATAAGTGTCCTTATTGTCCAGATGTGTGAGCACAGAGTGCAGCGCCATGGACACTGCATCATCTGTGCTCCTATTGCTACGGTAGGCAAATTGGTGTAGGTCCAGTGTGGATGGTAGAGAGTCTTTTAGGTGTGAGAGGACCAGCCGCTCGAAGCACTTCATAACAATGGGTGTGAGTGCTACAGGGCGGTAGTCATTCAGGCATGTCAGGCTGGAATTTTTTGGAATGGGCACAATGGAGGTGGATTTAAAACATGCTGGAACCACTGCTTGGGCAAGGGACAGGTTGAAGATGTCCGTGAAGACCCCAGCGAGCTGCTCTGCACATGCCCTGAGTACACGACCAGGGATGCCATCTGGGCCAGCAGCTTTGCGCGCGTTTATCCGGCTTAGTGCAGTGAAAACATCTGTGGAGTTTAGTGTGATGATTGGGTCGTCAGTAGAAGGTGTGAGCCTGGTGGCGGGTTCCTTATTGTCTCTCTCAAAGCGTGCATAAAAGTCATTAAGCTCGCTCAGGAAGGCGGTATCTGTGGCTATGGGGGTGGAGTGGTTGGGTTTGTAGTCGCTAATGGCCTGGATGCCCTGCCACATGCGCCGAGGGTCAGAATTGGAAAAATGCTCCTCTAGCTTCACCTTGTAGCAGTGCTTGGCCTTTCTGATGCCCCTCTTCAGATTTGCCCTGGAAGTACTGTAGGCATGTTCATAACCTGATCTGAAGGAGATGGAGATGGTGGTCTAGTGGGTTAAACCACTGATCTGGCAATCAGAAGGTTGCTGGTTCGATCCCAGCAGCCACCACCAGTGTGTCCTTGAGCAAGACACTTTACTCCATGTTGCTCCAGGGGGATTGTCCCTGTAATAAGTCCACTGTAAGTCGCTTTGGATAAAAGCGTCTGCCAAATGACGTAATGTAAATGTAAATGAAGGAAGTGTTGCGTGCTTTCAACAGCAGGTGCACTTCCTTGTTCATCCATTGTTTCTGATTGGGGTATATGGTGATCTGCTTCTGAGCTGTGACACTATCAGTGGTGGTATTGATGTAGTCCAATACAGAGGAGGTGTAGCTGTCTATGTCCGTGTGAGAGCCACTGGTGGCCTGAGAAGCAAACATACTCCAGTCTGTGTGTAGAAACCTTTCCTGGAGGGTAGAGTCTGGAGTGTAGAGTCTTATATTTGTGTTCCTCCCATTAGGAATCTGGGCGTGAAACTCCAGTAGCCAATCTGGTGTCCAGCTTTAATGGAACCGACGATGAGAAGATTTTCCATGATGACCCAGAGACTCCAGTACAGAAGAGTGAGAACGACCTCCTGAAGTCTGTTGTGGATCAGAGGATACACGTTGACAGCAGGTGTTGAAATGATCTCATTCATTCAGTACTGAACTGTATCAACCGTCAGACGTCTAAGCACATGCAGTATGTCATTGACTCTGTGTGCTGTCTGATCCTAGAAAGCAGGAAACGGAACTGAAGACGCTGAAGGAGAGCAACGCTCGTCTGGTGGACGCCCTTCAGGAAGCAAACAGCAACACAGATGGCTGGAAGAGTCAAGTGAGCAAATGTCAGGAGGAGAACACCGAGCTGAGGAAGCGAGTGAGTGACATCACAGCTTCACTACTGTGGACCATCATCTCGTTTGATCACGTGATCGAATTAAACACGCGTACATGTGTGTGTAGGTCTCAGAGCTGGAGGTTCGGTGTCAGGAGGTGAATGTGGAGAGAGAGAGAAACGCTCAACTTACCGTCAGGATTCATGACCTGGAGGCGAATCTACAAGACAAACAGCAGGTGAGTCTCTCACACACACTCACACACACATGAGTTCCGCGCATGTGTGTCATAACAAGCACGTGTGATTGTTTTCAGGAACTAGAGAACCTTCGCAAACAGGCAGAAATTATTCCCCAGCTCATGGCCGAGTGTGAGAGTCTTACAGCCAAACTACAGGTAAACTGACACACAGCATACAGACGGACATGAACTCCAAAAATATCTGCTTTGGTTATTTCAGATTAAGGTTCGTGAGAGCTATTTTTTTTAACTTTTTGGGATGGCACCAGAAGAGGATCTGGCAGGTACATAAGTCTGCATAAGTGAATGAAGATAAGGGGGGGGGGTGCAGAACCAGTGGTGGTCTTGAAGGCCAGGAGCAGAGTCTTGAATCTGATGTGAGCGACTGTAGGGAGCAAATGTAGCTTAATGAAGAGAGGGGTGACGTGTGCTCTCTTCGGTTTATTGAAGAACTCTTGCTGCTGCATTCTGGATCATCTCTAGAGGTTTGGTCGCGCAAGCAGGAAGTGCAGCTAGTAGCGCATTGCAAGAGCCTGGACTAGAACCTGCGTGGCATCTCAGATATGAAAGGTCTAATTTTCCTGACATTGTAGAGGATGAATCTACAGGACAGAGTGCTGCTGCCTACCTGATCTGTGAAGTTTAGATGATCATCAATCACCACTCTCAGGTTTCTGGCCGTTCTGGAAGATGTGATGGTTGATGAGCCCAGTGGAATGGAGAAGTTGTGATGGAGTGAAGGGTCAGACGGGTAAATAGTAGTTGATGAGTTCATGACTTGAGGTGAAAGTGACACATTTGACTTGTACTCAAGAATCACTTCAACTGAATCCTTTAACACGTAACTCTGGGTTTAGGATTGAGTTGTAAATCGCTTTGGATGAAAGCGTCTGCCAAATGCATAAATATAAATGTAAATGTAAAGTTCAGCTGTACACAACCTATGTAATTAAGTTTCACTGAAGTCTTTGTTCAGAAGAAATTATATATTTAGGAAACCCTAAGAAAAATGCTTTCACAATTACTATAATACAAATTATGACATATCAAAAATGTTTACTGTCATAATAGTAATTTTTTTACAGATAATCTAATAGATAAATAAATGTAGTAATTTTGTGAAATCGTGAGAATGATCAAATTAATATTTCAACATTTATGAAATATTTAACATCTGTGAAGACAACAAAAGATTATTAGATCTTTCTGTTTTATTAACTGTTTATCTTCTTATCAGAGAGATCTTTTATTTATAGTTCAGGACTCAGTTTTAACAAATTAAATGTGTTTTAAAGAAGTAGCAGCTTTTTTTTTGTCTCTGTTCAACATTGCAGCTGTCTGCATTCCATCCGTACGTCTAACTTTAGACCTGTGAAGTGTCTCACTAGAACCTCTCGAGCTCAGAATGTTCATATACACCAGCAAACATCTGTGAAACATTCAATAGAGTCCAGATGGTTGCAGAGATTGAGTTTGTTTGTTTGTTCGTTGTCTAGCTGGATGATTGTCTGGTTTATATTGGTGATGTCATGACTGCATGACAGCTTTCCTGTAGCTCAGTGGTAAGAGCATTGCGTCATCGACACAAGGTTGTGGGTTTGATCCCAGGGGATTGCACAGACCTAAGTATAAATGTATAGGATAATACAATGTTAGTCACTTTGGATAAAAGCGTCGGCCAAATGCATAAATGTAAATGTCATGACTGTGGGAGGGGTTTTCTCGCTCATGTGAATCATTAACCAGCCCTGCATTTGGAAACAGTTGAATTCAGTGGAGTGCATAAAATATCAATATAAGTCTGACATCCTGTTTGTGTTTTATAACCTTGTGTGTGTGCTTTTTCTAGGCGGCAGAAGTGACCAACAGAGACACGAGTGAGAACATGAAGCTTCTAAAGGCTGAAATCGATACCAACCAGCAGAAAGAGAGAACCATGAAGATGGAACTGAAAAAGTTCATGGATGTTCTGGACGGAAAGATTGATGAGTTACATGAAGTTCGCCAGGGGATGTCGAAACTGGGCATTGATAACTAAACACGCACACACACATTCTCTGTTGGCTCTGTGTGTGTTTGTCATGTATGACAATTGATGGTCTGAGTCACACACAAACACACACGGGTGTATTCTGGTACTGTTGGACTGAAGGGAGATCTCAGGGCTTCATGTGGTGTGGAATTGTCTGATATGCTCACACATGCATGAACTGCAAAATCACAAAGTGCCTGCCGGTGGCGCTCTCTGGAGTGTTCGCCAGCCCATAATCGAGCATGAGGTTTGTTTGAAGGAGAAAGGTCCCTTTTTACATGAGGCTGAACAGCCGATTCTGCAATATTGGCCTCAGGCAACAGGACGCCGCCGTGTGTTTGTTTTTGCATAAATAATATTCTTTCTTATTCTGGTGAAATGATGATGTATGAGCTAAATCTGATACAATGTTAAATAAATGTTGCTTGTATGGTGCAGGTTGTTCGTCATGTGCGCCCCCACCTCTGCTGATCCTGTGTGTGTGTGTGTGTGTGTGTGTGTAATGTCAGTTGGGTGATGGGATAATTTGTATGTGTGCTTTTTTTAGAATAATCTCTACCTTTCCTGAGTGTTTGATGGAAGGTTAGAGTCTCTCGGCTCTGCGGGGGTTTTTCTTTAAGCTTCACATTATGGCTGGTGTATTAACATGTGTTTTGCTGTCACACACACTTGTACTGAAAACTTTAAAGACACTTGACACTTTCCCACTCTCTGAATCAAACTTTTGTTGATCAAAATTGTAAAATGAATAATTGTTGAAATATAGTTTCTAAAGGAAGTCTGTGTGCTGTGGTTTTTTTATGACTGTGGATTTATGAAGGTATTTTCTGTGTATGTTGATTTTTGTGTAGTGTGAGGCACTTACAGACAGAAGCAGTGGGCGTCCCGTTCTCGCCCTCTGATTGGTGAGAAGATGAGTTGCCTTAGCAGCCTGCATCCCACACACGGCTGTTATTGATTGTGTCAGTATTATGAGTGTTTTGGTCCAGAAGTTAAGATTCTCTTTATGTACGTTTGGGTCAAGGTTTCTCCAGTTTTTGTGAAGATGTTGAAAATGGTCAAACCTTGTTTTCATGGAATCAAGAACTGTGTGAGGCTCAGGGGCTTTGTGTCTCATACACACAAACTGACTGGTGAAAGATTGTGCACTCACACATGAGAAAAGACAATCAACTTCAGTCTTTTACACACATGCAGTAGAAATTCTTCTCATGTTTATTCTGTGTTTCCTCATCGAGTGCTGCACTTCATAAATGATTCTTGTGCTCAACAAATATTGGATCTGTTGCTACTAACAAAAGCTTTCCCATATATATATATATATACTAGATAATTGAATAACTATTACTTGATTGATTCTTTGTTATCTGTGAAATTTAGTGAAAATGATTTTAGGAACTGTGGAACTCAACTAACCCTGAAGTAAAAGTGTTGAAGTGTTAGGTAAGTAACTTCAACAAAGAAAACTAGTTAGGATTGGCGGTATTCACATTTAAATAATTAGTCATCTGCATGCCTTTTAAGTATTTTTAAATCATAAGGTTTCAAATTAGACATATAATAGACCTATTTATGTAATGACTGATTGAAGTGATCGTTTTTGGGTGTAATATATCTTCAGCTGCACATTAAGTTTGATGTTTGGTTCACATGTGAAGAGTAAGTCTTGAGTCTCTCAGGATGAAGGCTTAGTGATCACTGGTCATTCACATCAATGTAATTACACATCACATCCACAATAATTTATTTATTTCCTTTTTTGTAACTCGTTTTGTAAGTCGCTTTTGAATAAAAGTGTCTGCTAAATGTAAAGATAGGTTCATTTATTTACTTCTAGAATCTAACAACACACAGATTTTACTATTTAAAATGTATATTGGGTAGTCTCGGGTTATTATTTAACCTATTTTTATAATGGACCATGGATGCATCCTTCAACAGGACTAAAATTAGAACAGGAATGGATATTTAACACTCACTATGATATAAAGCTGCATGGTAAACTTGCTACATGCATGTGGATATAAAGCACATTTTAACGCTACCTACTGACTGTATTTTTCAATAACTGCTAAGAAATCATTTAGGTAACAGGACTGTATGTTGATTTATTGTGGTTTTGAGATATTTCCACTGAAAAAAGAACTTGTAGAATCTACTTAAAATTTTGCATGCACATTTTTCATTTCAAGTACAACCGGAATCAAGTAAAATCTACTGAATAACACATTTAACAATGGTTGCAATATTGAATAAATATGACAAGAAAACACATAATATTTACTAAGTTAATCAAACATGTGTCTTACTCAAACTTCACAGTTTACTTACTTTACTATTGAAATATAATACAGCTTACTTTTGTTTATAAAGAAAGTAAAAAGAGACTATTGGCTTCAATATAGCATGGGGTAAGAAGTTATTGCTCATTGAGGGTGTAAAATCCTTCACGACTTACATTGTGCGTCTCTCGCCCGATACTGCCCTTCTGAACAATGGTAACTTTGAGATTGAGATTCAGAAGAGTTTTGATTAAACTTTTATGTTTGTTTTCAAAGATAAATCAACAAAAATCGCTGACAAATAACTTTAAACGACACTTGATTTTGAAAATCATTTCTTTATGTAGTCTGAATACTAAATAATTAAGTTTTACAAATTTAACTCTGTTGAACATGATAAAACTGAGTTGGATTTACTCAGTAGATTTTATGAAAATAAATTATTAAAATATAGATTTAGATTGTGAACAAATTACTAAGTCACAGAATCATTTTTTACAGTGTGTTGTGCACTAAAACAATAGCTCATCCAGAAATAACTCTGAACATTGCACATTGGACTTTACATTGAAGTTCACTTTTGTTGGTTTTCTAGGACACAACGTGAATTCCCAAACCACTCCGACACACATTTTGGACTGTTTTTGAATGTTTAATTAACTGTTCTTTAGTTCCTTTGAACATTTGAAGTTACCAATGCATAAATGTGAAAACTGATGTAAGAGGAAAGCTAACTTTCCTTATGTTGGAGCACTGATTGTTGTGCAGATGTGAGTCAGAGGTCTGGACACAATGGTTCTGTTTGTGTATCGTGTGGGGATTTTGGTTGTATGTTGACAGATTTATGTTGTGTATTTCATCTAAAGGCATTTGCATATATATTTGAAACACGTAAATGTGAGAACACAACTGTCCAGTTTCACAGACAAGGCTCGAGGCTTTAGTCCCAGACTAAAATAAATGCTTAAGCAGTCTAAAATTGAAAACAGCAAACATATCTTCAAATATATCAAGGTACGTTTTGATTTGAAAACACTAAATAAAACAAAAAACAATCTGTTATATTTCAGTCACAACATCGTTCTCATAATCACGTTATCCTGATGTGTGTTTTGTTATTCTAGAGGAAATATTTGTACCAAATGAATAATTGATCCTCAACTCATTTCAGTTCTAGAGTCTGTAGGCAAAATATGACTATGGAAGCTCAATTCTTTGAATTGATAGCAGTGAAATATTGTATAAATATTGTCTAAGAAAGGGGAGAGACGTGATTTGATCTTGTGTATTTCTTCCTTGACCGAGAATAAACTTGGAAAGACAGAAATGTGTTCTCGAGGCAATTTTTTTATTTTAAACATTTCAGTGAGACACTGTTGGATTAGAAGATGTGTTGTTATTTAGCAGATACTTTGAGCAAAACATTTTCTGCTGACCTTAAACATTTGAGTATTGCCAACTAATGCTCTCTTCTCTAAAATTGCTTTAATCTGTATATTTAAAAAAGGAGCTTGCAAAAATATCACATTATTTTATTGAAATTCAGCAAATCATTAACATAACCCATTTCACAGCAGACGTTAGAAACCTTTTCAATCCTGATCCGGCACCGTTTTAAAATAAAAAACATCCGATGTTAGCAAAACAATAATATAATTATATTATAATTAATAATAAATAAGTTTCTACTAGCCACTTAAAGTTATTTTCAACCCTGATATCAAATATCACAGGTTGGGTTAATGACAAAGGCATTGCTTTTCCACAGAATTAAACTCAATGTACACTGAGGATGATGTTTTATTTAGCTTTATATTCTCTTGGAGAGGTGGTCGTCTACATTTAAGAGTCCCATTCGCCAGACGGCATATCTGAACTTTCTTCATCATCAGAATCATTGGTGACCTTCTTCATTCTCAACATGGCAGCTTTGATGCTTTGCTGCAACTCAGAGTCTGTGCCAGGGGCGGGGCCAGCAGAAGGCGGGGCTTTCTTTAACGCCACACCCTGGCGGATGGCTGTCATGATGCTGTCTCTGACATCCACGCGCTCCGTGTGGTTCGGGACTTTACGCAGTTGCTTCTGACCTCGCTGCAGGGACGCTAAAAGCTCATCCATTAAACCTGCAGAAGAAAGTGTCCTGTGAACGTATGCTTTGACTTTTAATAGTCATTTTTACATTAATAAAGTCATAAAAACAGACTCAAGGGTTGAACCTGTACTTTTGCTCACCAGTGTTTTGCTCCAGAGCGCTTCTTTTAGGCAGCTTCACGCCGATTGGCAGAGCAGGAAGCAGAGGAAGGGGTGGTGGGGGGAGAGGTGGGGCAGGAGGCAGGGGAGGAGCTTGGGGTGGAGGAGGGGCTTGAGATGTAGGAGGAACCTGGGGAGGAGGTGTCTGGTCTGGAAGCAGTATCTCCACAGGGATGTCCCTTGGCTTCATGGCCCGACCCTTCCTGCAGGGGTTGGAGTTTTGCGGTCCCAGACTTATGATTGACAGAGGCTGTGATGAGTCGTCATCGTCGTCATGTGACATCGGTCTAGACTGCGCAGCCTTTAACACACACTTACCTTGATGCCTCTGAACTCTCACACACACACACACACACACAGAGAGAGAGAAATAATTCACTGAAGCAATGATGACGACGTTCATACACTGTAAACCCAAATGAGTTCAGTAAGGGAATCAAAAGTCTTATGTTTAGAAATGCTGAGTTCAACTTTCATATTTTGATTACACTTAAAGTTACACAATTAAAAGTACACAAAGATGAACACTCATGTTAACAATTTTCTTTGACTTAAAAAAATCTGAATAAATAAGAGAGTGATCTCTGAACACAGTTGACAAACGTGACCTCTCACCGTCTGAACACAAGTAGCTGTCGTCTAAACAACAGTCTCAACAAAACCGTAAAGATTCTTTGATTCTTTCACATGAAACAACAATTTACTCTCCTAATGCAGGCAGACGCAGTGCATGCTGGGAACTGGAAATCCTCCTCAACCGCTTTTCATTTGAACAAGGAGCTAAATTCTTTTTTCAGACTTGCAGAGTAATGTTAAAATAAACAAAACCTGCTGTAAGATGTGACGTTTATTCCACAAATAGTTCAAGTTCAAGAAAGACATCAGATTCATCTGATGATGGAGGGCTGGATGAAAGCCAGAAGAAAATATCTAACCCATTGATTTATTATGAACTTTAATCTATTGAAAGAATCCTTTCTTACATTGCTCATGAAAAGTAAAATGACAAGACACACCGTTCTGAAGCTGCGGAGTCTGTTAAGAGTTTTCTCTCTCTCCATCTCTGCCCACTCCTTCATCTGATGCTCTTCTTCTCTCCTCTTCTCTCGCTTCTGAACACAAAACACAACACGAGCTCAACAGGACACTGAAAGAAAGAACCACATCAGAATGGTAACACTAGTTTTAGTGATTTATAGTTCTGTACTGAACACTGTGCATTCTGGGATGGCACACCGCATTCACTTTATTTCAGGGAAGACTGAGAAGATGTTGCTGCGGTCACAATAAAACCACATGTTCAGGTTGATGTTTCACGCTTTCATTTCAATATTTTCATACGTTTACTCACGGAGGGCAATAACAAGCTCTCTGATAAAGGTATAGAAAGGGTGCAATGCATTCTGGGACTGTGACCCCTGCTGGACTCCTGAGGGTCTGACAGCAGGTTCAGTCGTGATGGCAACTCAGCCAGCCCACAGATGCTCACGAGATCCTGCAGCACTGTAACCGTGACTCATTATGGGATGCTTCGTGTGACCATGTAGTGGGCTGCGGTTACTATGGTAACAGGCAGATTACTCACCAGCTGTGCGTTATGGTGTTGGTGGTACAGCTGGGATTTCTGCAGTACTGAACCCTCCTGCTGCTTGTGAGCCTGAACACACACGTCCTGTAGACACACACAAGATACACACCTTCAGTGAGAGTGTGTGTGTACTGGTTAAGGCACATTTGTGAGGACATTTTTGGCATTTGACTGGTTCTCACTAAATAAAAGGCTCATGATTGGCTCAAATAGTGTTTGTCATGAAATGTAATAGAGGACACATGTGTGTGTGATTATTGGGTTAGGGGATAGAATAGATCAGAAGCCTGATAGAAAATCTATGGAATGTCCTCATTAGTATACTTAAACAAACCTGTGTGTTAGTGAATGAGTGATGTGTGTGTGTGTGTGTGTGTGTGTGATGTGGGACTGATTCTGTTTCTCTTATTTACTCCTGTAAACCGGCTTTGGAACAATGCACATTATGAAAAGCGCTATATAAATTAAATGTAATGTGAGAGTGTGTGATGAGTGTGTGATGAGTGTGTATAGACAATCGGTGTGTACGTGCATAATGTAAACAACATGAAGGGATTAATGTGATGATGTGTTGTGTGCTCGTGCTGTAGTTCTAACCCACTCTCCACTAGTCCCGCCTCCAGCAGCTCCTGTTTTTACTGAAATAACCCTACAGCTGTATCTCCCTTTTACTCACTCTCTATTTCTTTCACATCTGTATAAATGTCTTTGTTCTGTGAAACAGTGAGTGAGTGAGTGAGTGAGTGAGTGAGTGAGTGAGTGAGTGTGTGTGTGTGTGTGTGTGTGTGTGTGTGTGTGTGTGTGTGTGTGTGTGTGTGTGTGTTTGTGTGAGTGTGTTTGTTTGTGTGTGTGTGTGTGTGTGTGTGTGTGTGTGTGTGTTTGTGTCTGTTTGTTTGTGTGTGTGTGTTTGTGTGTGTCTGTGTTTGTGTCTGTTCGTGTTTGTGTGTGTTTGTTTGTGTGTGTGTTCGTGTTTGTGTGTGTTTGTGTGTGTGTGTCTGTGTTTAGGTGTGTGTGTGTGTTTGTGTGTGTGTTTGTGTGTGTCTGTGTTTGTGTGTGTTCGTGTTTGTGTGTGTTTGTGTTTGTGTGTGTTTGTACCCGCTGGTTTCTGAGGTAAGCTCTTCGTGATGAGATGGTTCCTCTTTTATTCTCCAGCTGTTTGAGTCTCTGCTTCAGGTGTGTGTGGGGGGAGCTTACATCCACCTGAACATCCAGCAGCTCCTCTGGGTCCTCACAGGTGTCATAATACACCACCTGCTCCTGCAGCTCTGTATCAAACACACACAGTCTTTAAGAGCAGCAGGTGATGTTAAACACACAGATGTGTGTGTGTGTGTGTGTGTGTGTTCAAGACCTCTGATTTGTCGTCGTGTGGTGTGAATCTGTGTCAGCAGCAGCATCTCCTCGTTTCTCAGGATCTCAAATCTACAGTTATAAAGTTCCAGCTGTGTTTCATAATATTGCAGCTCCAGCTCACTGACGGCACCTGTGCTCTTCATCACACCCCCCATCTGCACACACACCAGAAACGGTTCAAAAGGGTACATCCTCTGAAGGGTGCAGTATACGGAGGGTCCTCAACTTACAATTAAACAAGACTTCCTTCAAAGGACATATTGGAAAACGGACACAGGAAGTATGATGTTGCTATGCCAACACATTACACTCTTACACATCTAACGATTTTTTCATGACTTTAATAAATAATCAGAGTCGCTCAGTTTCTACCCTAAACAATGTCAGAAGAGTTTCAAAATCACCATTTCTTTCCTTTCTGGTTTAGACGTTTTAAATCACTAAACACTTCTAACCCTAGTTTACTACATCTGTTTACTGAGGAAATAAAACGTTTAAAAACATTAATACACACAAGAAATATGCCGTTTACAAGTAATAGATGTTGGTCAAGAATTTACATTTATATCTTCTCTTAATGCACACAAACAAACACACACATGCACCACACACCACACATCCCCACAAACGCACCATACACACACACACACACCACACATACACACACCACACACACCACACTCTTACACACACACACACACACACACACACACACACTCTTACACACACACACACACACACACACACACTCTTACACACACACACACTTTATCTCTTATGTGGAGTCTCTTGCGTCTGATACACATCTCTCTGGCTCTCATGTGCTGCAGTGTCTCTTTAGCCAATAAGAGTTTGAGTTTCTCTTGTCGGGGAATGACCATCGTCCAAGATGCCTGACCGAACCTCTTCTGATCTTCTTCCATCTGTTTCACCATACCTGAACACACACAAACACAGGAGCTGGATTCAATATGATTATATTTGTGATTGATCAAAGACTCCAGAAGTCTCAACATTTGTAAAGGATCTGATGTTCTGTGTGCGTGTAAATTAGGGCTGAAACGATTAGTCGACATTGTCGACAACGTCGACAATAAAAAATTGTCGACAAATATTCTTGTTGTCGAGTAGTCGTTTGACTACGTGACCTAATTTAAGGGCCTTGCAATATCACAATTTGACCACTACGGCACTGTAGCGCTAGAGCGTAATGCAGCCTTCCCGAATGCTATCGCAGTAGAAGGACACACAGCGAGAATTATGGCGGAGTACAGACGAATTCGAACACATTAAAGTGTGGGAAAGCTTTACCAAATTGAAAACAAAAAAATGCGGTTGTGTGCAATGCAAGCAAGGCGGAACTTGCCTTTCACGGCAGCAAAACCTGCATGCTGGAGCATTTAAAAAGGAAACATCCCGGAGAATGAGCAGAAGAGAGGCGAGTGTTCTCTATCTAGACCAAACTAACTCATTTAGCGGTAAATCTTTTTATGAGAGAATACAATAATAACAGTAATGATAATAACAACGATAATCATATAATTACAGTAATGTTATTATTTGTTTTGCAAAGTAAAAAGCTTTGAAAAGTCAAGCCTGTTTTGATTATTATAACACTATTAGGTATTACATGAGAGGAAAATGATTAGAGAGGGTTGTTAAGTGATAGAAGTCTTATATCTTGACTTTATTTTTTAAATATTGTGTTCTGTTACTTGCTCTTTTTCATTAACTCTTTCACCGACATGGTTGATGATTTATCTCGTCATTTAAAAAAAAAAACGGTTCCGCCAAACGAGTTATAACGGCAATCAGTGTTTATACTGTTGTACAGCAGGTGGCGCTGTTACACACCTTTGGGGAAAATACAGAATCCTAGAACCTAGAACGTTTATTTCTTATCGGTTTTTAATGATTGTTCTGAGCGTAATCTGTGCGGAATCTTTGACAAAAAAAACCTATTATCTCAAAATTATCTTTTAATCAAAGTGATGCATTTTTGAAGAAACCTTCCCACATCTAAGGAGTGATAAAAAAGATCAAATCAAGATTGAAGAATACGGTTTCCTTTGATTAAAAGCAGAGACTCTGTTCTTTCATTGGACATATTGTTTGTCCATATATTCTTTACAGAAAAGCTAGTGTATGCCATTGCATTTTGGTTAAAATGTAAAAAAAACGCTGGCATAGGCTGGCAACTTTTTTTTTTTTAAACCGATGACAGGAAAGAGTTTAGCTGAACTGTTGTCATAGAAATGCTGCTTAATGCTTCTGTCAAGAGATATGTTTACATTTTTAAAAAAATTGGAGTTTAATGTACCGGATTTTATTTATTTGTGTGATTTGAGTTGGACAGAATCAGCAAACTTAAAGAGAGTAACCAGTTGGTTCAAGTTCATTAAAACAAATTTCAAAAGCTGAATTGATTTTATTCATTACGTAAATTGTCTATAACTCAATGTTTTAAATAGTTGCAAAAGCTGAATAATCATTAAAAACGTACTGATTTGTCAATGAAATAATAACCGATTAGTCGATTAATCGGTCTAATAATCGTTAGATTAGTCGACTATCAAAATAATCGTTTGTTGCAGCCCTAGTGTTAATATTTCTTCACTAATGTTATAGATTAATTTGATCAGTTATATTTTCATTACTGAATAAATGTTGTGTGTGTTTGTGACCTGTGAGAGAGTTGGATGTGTTCTTGAAGTAGTCAGCAGTGATGTCCTCTATTGAATGAACGGCCGCTTGACCTCGCTGCCTCCATTCATTCATCTCTGCCTCCAGTTCACGCACACGCTTCGGCCCCAACTCTTCATACTCCAGACACGTCTACACACACACACACACGTGACACATCATCACCTTAATCTGTTTAACATCAGTGTGCATGAACCTCCAGTGTGTACACAACAGCATTATTAACTCATGGTGACTCCTGTCACTGTGGGGACCAAAATTGAGGCACCCATGGGCAAAAAAGCTTAAAAAACCCATAAAGAACCATATTTTTTGAAAATCTAAAAATACAAAAACGGGTTTAGGGGATAAAATATACAGTTTGTACAGTATACATCTGCTCACACCTATGGACTGTTCCCGCAGAGATAATAAAACATACATGTGTGTGTGTGTGTGTGTATACCTGAATCTCAGTTGTGTAAAGTGTGGCCAGCTCTCTCATGTCTCTGAAGGGCTGTAGAAGGTTCTGGTGAAAGTGCGTTGACACGCTGACAAACTGTGTGTAGAGCTCATCTTCTTCATCATAGATCTTCATCAGCTGCATCAGTCCATCAGCACTCCAGCCACTGTCAACAACCTGAACACAACACAACACACATTACATCAACACAACACAACACACATTACATCAACACAACACACATTACATCAACACAACACACATTACATCAACACAACACACATTACATCAACACAACACACATTACATCATCACAACACACATTACATCAATACAAAACAAATATCATCAACACAACACAAATATCATCAACACAACACACATATCATCAACACAACACACATATCATCAACACAACACACATATCATCAACACAACACACATATCATCAACACAACACACATATCATCAACACAACACACATATCATCAACACAACACACATATCATCAACACAACACACATATCATCAACACAACACACATATCATCAACACAACACACATATCATCAACACAACACACATTACATCAACACAACACACATTACATAAACACAACACACATTACATCAGCACAACACACATTACATCATCACAACACACATTACATCATCACAACACACATTACATCAACACAACACACATTACATCATCACAACACACATATCATCAACACAACACACATATCATCAACCCAACACACATTACATCAACACAACTCAACACACATTACATCAACACAACACACATATCATCAACCCAACACACATTACATCAACACAACACACATATCATCAACCCAACACACATATCATCAACCCAACACACATATCATCAACACAACACACATATCATCAACCCAACACACATTACATCAACACAACTCAACACACATTACATCAACACAACACACATATCATCAACACAACACACATATCATCAACCCAACACACATATCATCAACCCAACACACATTACATCAACACAACACACATATCATCAACACAACACACATATCATCAACACAACACACATATCATCAACCAACACACATATCATCAACCCAACACACATATCATCAACCCAACACACATATCATCAACACAACACACATATCATCAACACAACACACATATCATCAACACAACACACATATCATCAACACAACACACATATCATCAACACAACACACATATCATCAACACAACACACATATCATCAACACAACACACATATCATCAACACAACACACATATCATCAACACAACACACATATCATCAACACAACACACATTACATCAACACAACACACATTACATCAACACAACACACATATCATCAACACAACACACATATCATCAACACAACACACATATCATCAACACAACACACATATCATCAACACAACACACATATCATCAACACAACACACATATCATCAACACAACACACATTACATCAACACAACACACATATCATCAACACAACACACATATCATCAACACAACACACAAATCATCAACACAACACACATATCATCAACACAACACACATATCATCAACACAACACACAAATCATCAACACAACACACAAATCATCAACACAACACACATATCATCAACACAACACACATATCATCAACCCAACACACATTACATCAACACAACACACATATCATCAACACAACACACATATCATCAACCCAACACACATTACATCAACACAACACACATATCATCAACACAACACACATATCATCAACACAACACACATATCATCAACACAACACACATATCATCAACCCAACACACATTACATCAACACAACACACATATCATCAACACAACACACATATCATCAACCCAACACACATATCATCAACACAACACACATATCATCAACACAACACACATATCATCAACACAACACACATATCATCAACACAACACACATATCATCAACACAACACACATATCATCAACACAACACACATATCATCAACACAACACACATATCATCAACACAACACACATATCATCAACACAACACACATATCATCAACACAACACACATATCATCAACACAACACACATATCATCAACACAACACACATACATCAACACAACACACATATCATCAACACAACACACATATCATCAACACAACACACATATCATCAACACAACACACATATCATCAACACAACACACATATCATCAACACAACACACATATCATCAACACAACACACATATCATCAACACAACACACATATCATCAACACAACACACATATCATCAACACAACACACATATCATCAACCCAACACACATATCATCAACACAACACACATATCATCAACACAACACACATATCATCAACACAAACACAACACACATATCATCAACCCAACACACATTACATCAACACAACACACATATCATCAACACAACACACATATCATCAACACAACACACATATCATCAACACAACACACATATCATCAACACAACACACATATCATCAACACAACACACATATCATCAACACAACACACATACATCAACACAACACACATATCATCAACACAACACACATATCATCAACACAACACACATATCATCAACACAACACACATATCATCAACACAACACACATATCATCAACACAACACACATATCATCAACACAACACACATATCATCAACACAACACACATATCATCAACACAACACACATATCATCAACACAACACACATATCATCAACACAACACACATATCATCAACACAACACACATATCATCAACACAACACACATATCATCAACCCAACACACATATCATCAACACAACACACATATCATCAACACAACACACATATCATCAACACAACACACATATCATCAACCCAACACACATTACATCATCAACACAACACACATATCATCAACACAACACACATATCATCAACACAACACACATATCATCAACACAACACACATATCATCAACACAACACACATATCATCAACACAACACACATATCATCAACACAACACACATTACATCAACACAACACACATATCATCAACACAACACACATATCATCAACACAACACACATATCATCAACACAACACACATATCATCAACACAACACACATATCATCAACACAACACACATATCATCAACACAACACACATATCATCAACACAACACACATATCATCAACACAACACACATATCATCAACACAACACACATATCATCAACACAACACACATATCATCAACACAACACACATATCATCAACACAACACACATATCATCAACACAACACACATATCATCAACACAACACACAATAACAAGAATTAAGCCAGAGCAGAACAGACAAATAAGTGTGTTTATGACACTTGGTGATGATCTCACCGCCCGTAGCGCGTCTTCAGCGCGCGTGATCTCGTCCCGCATCGCCTTGCGTTTAAACTCGTGCAGGTTTTCGTAGTATTCCTGCTCATCCTTTTCACTGACGCTGAAGAGCGCGTCAAGCACGATCCCGCGGCCGCACGCGTCCACAGCGAAGCTGAAGTATCGCTCCAGCAGCCTGCACGACGCGTCCACATCGCTCCGTGGCGCGCTGAAGAACAGCAGCTCCCACAGGTTGGGCTCGCGGAAGCGCGTCAGGTCAGGGAAGAGCGACGCGAGCTCATCGCGCACCGAACTCAAATGCGCGTGCACGTGTCCGAGGAGTTCGCTGGAGAACAGTCCTGCGCAGCTCCCGCTAGCGTCTCCGCGCCGCTGTTGCGTCCGGTCATGGCACGTCACAGCAAACTTCGATTCTATTTCGTTCCACTCCACGATAAACCGTAGTTTATGGTTCTCGCTGTTGGCGAACGCGTCGGTTTTAACGGCAACCCATCCGTCTAGACTGTCCGGTCGCTCGCTGTCCGCGTCGCTCATGGCGTTCATGGCCCTCGCTTGTGTTTCTTTTTGGATGTTGACGTCATTCTTCGGTCATGTGATCAGGGGGAATTCCTGCGGCCACGTGATGGCAGTGAGTTTCTGCACTCCGTTGTCTTATCTGCAGTTACTTTAGTCAGACGATACGATACCAAATCATGTCTGTAGAAAGAAAGAAAGAAAACCCGAAAGACAGAAATCTGCAAACTCTCATCAGCACAGATGTCCTTCCGTCGGTTTTCGTCGATCGATGATTCGCTGTTTTTAGTAGAAGGCGGGACTTCCTCTACTAGAGCCATTGAGAGAGAGTTCTGCTAACGGAAGTCCGAAACGCTGGAGCGTCACGTGATTCATGGAGCCTTCAGATAGGACCAGGAAGTTATGTTTTCTCTTTTAATGCTTTATTTCTTTCATTTTTGTATTCCTTAAATGGCTTTCGTCTTTAATGGGTTAGAAGTTTACCTCAGTTGGTCTGTTTAATCGCAGCTCCATGTGTTAGATTCAGATTCAACTTTATTGTCATTACAAATATACAAGTACAGTGTAACGAAATGTAGTTTATGTCTAACCAGAAGTGCAATTAGCAAGTGCAGATATACAGTGTGAATAAATACAGAATACAATATTAGGAAAATACTATACAAATGTTCTATGACAATATGACAGTCGGTATGTACTATGGACAATATATACAGAAGGATATATACTGTGAACATTAATGTACAGGTGTTTGTGAACAGATAACAGTTACCGGTAACTTCCGGGAACTATTTAAACTGTGAAAAATCTATTCATTGCGAGAAATGGGACACTCTACGGACTCGTAGACTTAGCGAACACACGCAATTTAAGTCCACGAGACCGCAAGTCCACATGAAGTGGGCCATTTGGGCGAAGCCATTGATGACCTCAGAGATGTAAAGTGCGTCCAAAATCACGCACTTGCACTATGTTGTAGTGTAAACAGTGTGAGTAGTGATTGAAATATCCCAAGTGCACTTAAAGTATCCGTATGATGCAGTTTTTCAATCGAAAATTGAAGTGTGGAACTGTGATAACGCTTCAATGTCTACTGTATACTTACTAATTTAGTAAAGCATCTTTTATGTAATGTTATTAATGCAGTGTAGTGCCACTAATCATATACATGTTGAACATCCGGGTACATTGAGAATGCTCATTTCAGCATACTCTGATTTGGGACATACTGGCTGCGTTCAAATACCCACACTTGCCGTCTTGGATACTTGAGAGCGCGTGCACGCGACAGGAAGGAAGAGCGCAAGTGTGTCCGATGTCTTAAAATGTCAAAGGGCCGTGCGCTTAACACAATAAACACACACTGCCTTGAAGACAACATCGGAGCGGAACATGAATGTTCTATGAATCATGAGACTTTTTGCTCGGGTCTCGCGAGATGTTGCGGAAAGCTTTCAAGTGTATGTTATACTACTACTTAAAGGTTATATCTTTATTTATTCTATGTTTGGCTAACATTTTTTTTTGTTTTTTTGGGTACAACTTGTTTGATACAATACAAATAGAGCGCAATAAAAATAAATCTGACTCGACTATATAATGAGATACTACATATAATTTCGTAGTAAAAATTACTGTTGCATATTTTATTTGGTGAAAACTCCAGAGTTATGTATTTTGTTAAACAGCTTTTTATGTCATAATAAGAAACCCCACATTAATTAACGTTATATGTTTGCACTTGCTAAGTGTGTCCCATAGGGTTAGAAATCCTACATACTCACTTGGGATCTTCACGCACACTTGAAAACTTGGGCCAAAAGCAAGAAAGAAACTTCCTTTAGGATGGACGTCAGACGTCTTCGAGCATTTCAATCTTACAAATACTGGTCTTTCCCGTTACACCACACAGTGTTAAGAATCAAGTGTATATAAACCTTTGGACAGAGTTATTTTATGTAAATATTGTCGTGTGGACTTACAAAAATAGCTTAAAATGATTTGTTTTGATCACACACATGAGAGATTGTGCAGCAGATCTGTATATGTGTGTTAGCAAATGCAGTGACTTCAGACTGATGATTGACATCTGGAGTCATTCTGTTCGCGGTTACTGTAGGAGGTTTGTATCAGCAGAGATCACACACTCGACTGATCCCGCCTTCTTAACCTCCACAAACACACACATTTGACTTTTATCACATTTATTCATTTGGCAAAAGCTTTTATCCAAAGCGACTAACATCCTACACATTTTTTCTAAGTATGTGCAATACCCCTGGGATCGAACTCACAAGCCTCCTTTTTGTGTGAAGACCTCCGTTGTATTAGCCGGCCGATGGTAAAAAGAAGCTCGCTCAAAACACTGTAATAAACAGTTAGGGTTCACTTTTTCCAAACCTGCGATGTGTTACACAGTGGGAGGATGAAATAAAGAACTGGCCTGATATATCATATCAATATATATTCAATTATCTGGTATTTTCTCTCGGAATTGAAGGGGCCTCCACCCTCAGCTGTAAAAGCACTGAAACTAACCTGCAAAGTGGGACAGTCGGTCGAGTGTTAATACATGAAATAGACCACAAATACATGTTTTGAAGGGCAGATATGAATTCCAGTATAGAATGGAGCAAACATTTCTAGGCTCTTACCACTAACCTAACGGGAGAAGTGAGACGACTGGTTGCTCTTGTTTTCCAGTGGGGAACGTCCACATTAAGCTCTGCTGCGTGGATGATGTCAAATGAAATGTTTTGTAGAATTTATTTGCGTTTGTACCCGCTATTAAGGCAACCTCTAATTGCACACAATACGCTTGTGAGTTTAGTCTCTATAAGAAATATTAACTAACCTGTCAAAACTACACAATCGTCTCATTCGCAATATAACTGCCATGACATGTACACCAAAAATAACGTGGATATTCTCTCCTTACCCCCCTCAACACCCTAACCCTAATAATCAAACAAATCAAGACATTAGATTGAAAGAAAAACACAATTTGACCGAATTATGAGCCTTTTTATTTAGTGAGGATCAGTAACATGACTTCACAAGTAGGTTGCAGTGTTACAAAGAGACACACAAAGCGCTGCTGTGATATTTCCCATGTAAGGGTCTTCACTTGAAACCACTGAACCTGCAACACAAACACACATTTACACACACACGCCACATAAGCAGGTGCACATACCTTTACAAAACACAATAATGTGTCTGATTGTGAGACGCTGATGATGATGTCACACCTCCTCTTGAGTTGTGATGTCAGTCGCTTTACTGGTGTCTGAGGTCAACTTCAGTGCGCGCGACCTCACAGGGCCAAACACATTTCCCACAAGACCCTGCAGCATAGCCGCTTTGGGTTTGGTCTGATCCCACCTGCCAAGAATGAGAACGTCATACAATGAACCATGCGTGCGCGTGCGTGTGCGTGGTGTGTGTAGACCACAGCAGTCTTGCAGCTATTGGTCTGTTCTGAACACCACGTGACTTCATGTAGGAGGGGCGTATCAACAGAGCTGTAGAGTTTCAACAGTCTGCCTTCGTTCCCTCCACAAACGCAAAGAATAAACAGCGAGTGACAATCCGCTCTCACATCACTAACAACACAAGAACGACAAGTGAAATCTGTTATCAAGGACTAGAGTATAACCACATGAACACAATAAAACACTCACTGTGATGAGCGCGAGATTCACATCGCTCCACATACACACGCGCTCAGCCCCCTCCTCCAGCGGATGTGACGTCACGGACTCGTTTCCTGGTTCTATTCGCGTTGTGGATGGAAGGGATATAGCTCTGTTTTATTCATGAACGCAGATTCTTTAATAAACTCCTTACGGTTAAGATTAAATGATCTTAATCAAATCCTTAAAACTTGTGCATCATAAAAGAGCCCTCAAACTATGTTATCTTTTGAAAGTATGTTTGGATGATTTAGCACCTTGAAGTGTATTGCATTTCTCTATGTTTTAGCCTATTTCATTTAATATTATTATTAATATTTGTTAATGCGTAAATGTATTCAAATTTTTGGTTTATTTTTGTTATGCTGCTATTTGGATATTATTAAGATTTTTCTTGTTGTTTATTTTATCTTTTGTATCTTCTTGTTTTTCGATATATGAAAAAGGATACAGCTATGGCCGGAAGTGATACAAAATCTCGCCATAAGATTACATAAGATAACGCCTACACATACTTCAACTCTAAACCTAACCTTACAATTATTAAAAAAAATATTAATCAACTGTTTTCAGCGTGACAAAAACTATGCGGCATGAAGTGCGCATGCCCAGTGGAGGCCGCTGCATCCCTTCTAGTCAAATCCCGGTTGGATCTCTGTCTAACCCTAACCCTAACCCAATATTGTTAACACGACATAAAAAGTTACCACTTTATGTTATATCGAGTTCATACATATACAAACCAGCAAATTGTCACCAGTGAATGACTACCGTTCTGTGTTTTTCTGCTTTTCTCCTGTAAAACTGCTTTGGAACAATGCACATTGTGAAAAGCGCTTTATAAATAAATTGTTATAAACTCATCAACGTCATATATAGTTCAGACGCAGTGTGGTGTTGCGTCATCTTGTTCCGTTAAACTGGATTATTTTACGGTTATGAAGCCCGTTCCAAGATGGTCGTGTCTGGTGCGTCAATGTGACGTCTACGTACATAATGAATGTCACGTTACAGCGCCGCCTGCGAAATGACTGTTTTAAATTTATATTTCAATATCTTAGAAAAACTAATTTGTGGGAAAGGATATGAAAAAATTCATTTTGATCCACACTCCATACCAGTTGGTGGCGGTAATACACCATTTAGTTATTTGTCACCCGTCAATAAAACCTTAAAGAAGAAGAAGCCGCCTCCCGTATATTAATGTATTTATCCGACACTCACATGAAAAGTGACCGACAGCTATTTCGTGATTATAAACGAGTTTCTGATGTTTACTGTCGTGATGTCAGTGTCAGAGCAAACATCGCGTAGCGCTGAATAAATGACTATTATTATTACATAAGTATTGATGTTATTAAACAGGTTCAGACATCAAACACACAAATGTTACATTTTCCTAGATTCTCATTTAACGTGTAAATAATTAATTCGCTATAAATGATAACATTATCTCTTAGCAAAATGAAATTCATTCGGCCTGAATTAAGATAACCGAAAGAAAGTAGAGTTTGTTTGTGGTCATGTTAAACCAGCACTGCTTACTTCATATTGATGTTCAAAATGTCTCACAGTGACAAACTCACGGCCGTCGCTACACCAGAAATCACGTTTTTATGAGACGTTCTGCTCTTCTTTATTTACAGCACCACTGCTCTGAAGAACCAAAAGAGATCTCTGCTGTTCTCACACAGACACACTGAAGAAGCTTTATTGTAACGAGGACAGGACAGTGAGGTGGACAGTAAAACCCCAGAATGCACTGCAGCGGCCACAGTGAGGAGAAGCTTCAGTGAGGGTTTCATTGACTTCTGTGGTAATGACATCACTAACCAACGCAACATCCACCACAGACACTGGACTCTGAAACTGTAAAGGGATTGAGTAAAAACAGGTGAATGAGTGAAACACACTGAATATTACAAACTGACCGACTCCTGAACCATCGGTCTGGATTATTATTTCAACCCTAAATCAAATAAATGACATCTTAAAACAATGAACAGACACATTTAAGGTCATGCTATAAAAGTACAGAAAACATTACACAGACGTAATCTGTCAGTTACACTTTGTTATGCAGTGCACTTGTTACACATGTTAAATGTATTTACTATCATTTATGCATAACTACATGTAACTAACCCCAAACCAACCCATAATCCTCTAGTAAGTACATGCAGTTCATGTTTATTATTCAGTACTTAAATGACACTGTAACACAGGCACTGTAGAATAAAGTGTGAGCAGAATCTCTTTACGGTCTAAAGATGGCTTCATGTTTGGGGAGAGGGTGAAGTGTGTGGGACTCCACCCCTCCTTAACAGCATTTCAAATCTTGAAAGAAATCTTGAATGATTTCAGGTGGGGAATAATGCAAACACTCGTAGTTGTCATATATTAAACTTTATGATGGTGGTGGCGTGAACGTGTGCGCTCCCAAATACACAACAAGTGAGTGTGAATAATGAAACTCTCTTCAGCGTCATGGAGCAAATGTCTCAGAACACGTCAAATAAAAGGCCGAGCGTGATCTCGGATGTGTCCACTTCCACTTGACATCGTTCCAGTGTAAAATGTTTTACCTATAAAAATATTGATATTTACTTCATACAACGCGAGCGTGTTAAAAACTGCAGATGTCCGTCACAGGTCACCGGAGCGCCGAGCTGTATAAATATAACGTTACCGTAGAAAATAAGGCAGCGGTCTCGTCAGTAGATCGACCACATAGAAAAACGTCCCAATATTTTCACAGATTTACGCCGACGGTGAACAGCGTCGTCACGGGACCGTCGCATCACTCACGTCTATATACAACAGGAAGATTTCAACGGCTTCAGTCGATAAGAAAATAAAATGTGTTCATGTCTCTAAATCTGCAAATACAGATCATTTCTGTTAATCACTTTGGTGTTTATACTCTCGTTTCAGTATTTATAATCTAACATGATTCTCCTCATGACTTATGACAGAAATCAAAATAAATAGCGTTCCGCAGACGTGCCCGTGTGTAACGAAAGCGAACAAACAGAGGTGACGGCTAGTGTTTCTTCACGGTGTCATTCAGGAGGCGGTCGCAGGCTGCGCAGTTTCTGCTCGTCCAGACTCTTCCAGTACTTGAAGTTGTTGTCCAGGTGCTGCATCAGATTGGGTAGATCAGCAAACGCTACAGACACAAAACATCATCATCATCTCACAACCTGATAATCGTGTTGAACGCAAACGCAATGGCTGATGAAGCAGGCGTGTAAGATTTACCGTCCCAAGCATCGAACATATCCGTGATGAAGTAATCGATGAAGGAGGTCTGGGATTTGGGAATGCTGCAGGTGTTTCTATCAAACACTGGCATCACCACCGGCAAACCCTGCTGCTTCTCCTCATCCGTCTGTACACACAGACACATTACAGCTGGTTGGAGTCTTGATGTCAAGAGTTATGGCTACACACACACACACATCACCTGTGCAAAATACTCCTCTGATATGCGTCCAGCCCATTCGATGCACAGCTCCAGCGGTCTGCAGGGGTTTGAGATATCAGCACATTTGATCAACATTCGCTTCACCAGAATACGGTTTTCTGGAACCATCAGGATGCCCTTGGCCGACTCCTCCTCATCATTGCCCTGACACCAGACAGAGCGAGAGAAGCACAATCATGTTTCTAGATCCTTGTCAACAATCCTCCCTGTGAAGTGCTGTAGAAACTTTAAATCACATGTGCACAAGCGTTTCTTACCCCGCTCTCCTCCAGAGCAGCCAGCGGTTTGTTGATGCTATTGACAAATTTGTTTACATGTTCAAAGTGTTTGGTCATCTCAGTGGCGAGGACCATGTCAATAACAGCCTGCCGAAGTGTCCGGTATTCATTCCTGTGACACAACAACACTGTGATTCCAAACACTATTCTAGTGTTCATCTCCCATGAGGAATGATGGAAGGAAATGACTCAAAATGCAGAGATACAGTAGAGATAGTTTTGTACATTTGTGTTTCAGCACGTCTTCACTAGAAGGGTCACAGCAGAAATCTACAAGTTCTCTCTTCTTTATTTATATAGAGCTCTTTACCATCTTCATTGTCACAAAGCAGCTGTACATGACACAGATCGACTGGACGCAAAACATTACAGTTCTACAAGTCACAAGTGGTTTCAAGCTAGTTGTGTGTGTGCGTGTGTACCTCTCCATGTTCCTGAAGATATTGCACTTCTCGTCTCTGGTGGTGATCTGAAAGGCGAGGGCAGCGTGGTGACTCTCCAGCACGGCCGTGTCGTTGTACAGTACAGCCAGCTCACTTCCTGCATTACACAGGAAGGAGTTCGTCCTCCCCGGATGATCGACGTCATGGACAGTGGCAGCGATGAGAGACGCCACCTCATCTATGGGGTCCAGACTTTGCTGAGGACGAGACGAAGCCAACGCATGATTCCTGCAGCCACATTAGAGCAGGTCTGAGGATCAGACGTCTGCATGCTCACCTTCACACGCTCCTTGCGCAGGAAGTATGCGGTTGCGTGCAGCACGTCTGCCGCGTGTGTGGAGTTGTGGTAAGAGTTACTGGAGTGATAGTTGGCTTCGATGACCTGCAGCCACGAGCGAAGCGTCGTCTCGGGACAGTTGAGAAACTCACAAACGCCAAACCGTGAGAAGATCTTTAAGCCCAGATAAGTTAATGGCCTGAAAGCAGAGCAGAAGAACACAGACACGGACCCCAACACTTCATCTCAAGTCTTTTTTATGTCTTTACTCCTGTGTGTGTGTCTGTGTGTGTGTCTGTGTGTGTGTCTGTCTGTTTGTGTGTCAGTGTGTGTGTCTGTCTGTGTGTGTGTGTGTGTGTGTGTGTGTCTGTCTGTCTGTCTGTGTGTGTGTGTGTGTGTGTGTGTGTGTCTGTCTGTCTGTCTGTGTGTGTGTGTGTGTCTGTCTGTATGCGTGTGTGTGTGTGTGTGTGTGTGTCTGTCTGTGTGTGTGTGTGTCTGTCTGTCTGTGTGTGTGTGTGTGTGTCTGTCTGTATGCGTGTGTGTGTCTGTGTGTGTGTGTGTGTCTGTCTGTCTGTGTGTGTGTGTGTGTGTGTCTGTCTGTATGCGTGTGTGTGTCTGTGTGTGTGTGTGTGTCTGTCTGTCTGTGTGTGTGTGTGTGTGTGTCTGTCTGTATGCGTGTGTGTGTCTGTGTGTACCGTTTAATGGTGGCCGACTCCAGGTTAAAAATATCAAAGTCCCATGAGTCTTCATTCTCCATCGTCTGCGCGATGCATGCTGGGATATCATTGAGTGACAGTGGCATGGTCAGGTGACTCGGCATGTGATGCAGTGCTGAAACACACGTGTATGTGAACATCAGAGTCAAAGGTGAGTGAGTGAGAGAGAGAGAGAGAGAGAGTGAGATCTGAACTCACGTTTGGTGGCTAAGATGTACTCATTTCCTGATGATCTGCGCAGTCCGTCCTGCAGACACGCGGTCAGATGAGACGTTAATTACTCTAGTGTGCACGTGTGACACGTTGATGTTGTGTGTAGAGAGGCTGTGTGACACTTACGGTCATGAGACCCCCCACTAGATCACTGGTGTGAGGGTCTTCTTCTTTAGTACCGAGTTGAGGTGAGTATAACTCTGTGGTCCGCAGGATTTCCAGCACACGATCCAGAGCCTCGGCCACAGGCATCGGGCTGCTCTCCTGAGCCGCATTAATGATGTTTATCACCTACACACACACAACACCTCAACCTTAAACACGCCATTCCAGGATCATCACATGACCACGTGAGGTGTGCATCAGGGGTACACATCAGTGTGTTACATGTGCTCAAGAATTCAGTCCACGCCAGCGGTTCTCAAACTCGGGCCCAAGACGGATTCAGGGAGGTCACACATTTTGTGGCATTTTATGAAATATAGAAATTGATCAAACTTTTTACCCAATCATACATCAGAAAAAAAGAACTGATGTTCCAGCGTTGTATAATGGTGTGTAAACGGTAGTTTAGTAGCTCTTCAAAGTGGGTGGGGATTATAAACTTATCCTCATGGTGGCGCCGCCTCTACTGCCGCAGCATCATTGTGAACACGACAACACACGCACATCACAGGAGTAATGGAGCACATCCACGGCGAATGACAGCAAAACAAAATACTGCTAAAACACCAGAGTTTAGGAAATCTTATAGCAAAGAGCAGACACCCATCATTTGATTTGCTCCAGCGCACAAGGGTAAGCTAATGTAGCATTTAGCATTGCATTAAGGGTCTCAATCTCTATATTACTTTCATGAAGAATATAACGAAATGCCAATATTACATATTAATATGTAATAATTATATTCATGTGTTGCAAATCCAATGACTCTGGTCATGATTCTCTCTGGCCAATCAGTGATCTGTGTGTACACAGGCACTGTACGCTTGCAAACCTCAAGCGAGGTGGTACTAAAAACAGGTATCAGGTACAAAGTACTGTAACTGTACCCATTGCAAAACCCCCCAAAAGAGAGCTGCACGTGCCGTAGTGCGCCGGGGAAAAGAGACATAAATGACAGAGAAAGTTCTGGCATGAAACCAAATACATTTAAACGTCATGTACACTACCCTGCTAAACCCTCCGAGAGGTGTCATGACGGAACAGGATATGGTTTTGGTTCAAATTTGAAGTTTAAGATGAAAAGTCTTTATTTGGGGGCCTTACAACAAAAAAGTTTAAGAACCACCTATCTACACTGTACAAAGTGCCTGACGTTATTCTGCAATAACCACCAGGTGGATTTTCATTATTCCTCATAACATGTCATCTGTCCCATCCATTACACAGACATTCACACACTCACAAATACACACACACGCAAACACACGCACACACACACACACACACACGCACACATACTCACACACTCACTCACACACACACACACACACACACACTCACTCACACACACACTCACACACACACTGACACACTCACACACACACTGACACACTCACTCGCACACAAACACTCGCACTCACACACACACACTCGCACTCACACACACACTCTGTGTACCTTAGTGATGGGTGCTTCAATAGTCATGGAGTGGATTCTGGCCATTGATGAGTGTCTCCTCTGAGAACTGCCTGTTTAACACAAGAACACGTTAATACTGTACACACACACAGCCTGAAGACAGGTCAAAGGTCACAGGTAAATCCTGAGGGGCTTTAGGGTTTGTGGTAAAGGGTTTTAGTGTCAGGAGTCAGTGCTGTCTCCTACCGTCACTTCCTCGAGAGGTTGTTGAGCGCACGTCCAGAGAACCTTTCCTGCGGTCTTTGTATTTGCTGGACTGCTGAACTTCTGTCACACAACAAACACAGCAGATGAACATAAACACCCACACACGCGTGTCAAACGTCAAAGCACACACATGACTGACACTCATTCAGGAGTCCAGATGAAAGAATCTCAATGATTTTTCTTGATAATGGAAAATACGTGTTATCATGCTACGTAGGCTTTAGCGTGAAGGTTAATGTACATATGCCCAGGCAGTCAGTATCAGTGACAGAAGTTTAGAAACACTGTTTTCTTGGGTCAGTTGAATGTGTTTCTGTTTTCTGCCGGTCACTGGACAGATACAGACAAAGAGAAAGACGAGCTGCCTCGGCAAAGCAAAACCTCACGCTCGGGAGGCTGTTACGGTCTTCAAATTGTCCTACCCTGTCAGATATATCCTACCTAAAAAATGTATTTAATCTTAACCAGATCGACAATATAAACATGTAACATTAGGGTGATTTTACAATGCAAAATACCCTGTCAGATAGATAGTCCTACCATTTTAAAATAAACACATAAAATCAATTTACAGCGTTAATACCCTGTCAGATGACCCTACCAGAATAAAAGAAACAAAGGATTCATTTACAGTGGAACACTTTATCAAATTGTACTATATGTAGAATGATTAAACAACGAAAATACACAATCATATTCCTGTAGTGGTATAAAATCAACAGGTAGGATGAATTTATAGCGCGAAAAATGACGTAATATTGATGTGCGAGTGCCTGGTAGGATTTAGGATGAAATTTCAGGACACATGCAACATTTATCTAGAGCATAAAAGCTTTATGGTTTATCTGCTCACTTTACCTGATGAAGGAAGTCACTGCAACACTAGGTTGTGTGTGTGTGTGTGTTTGTTTGGCAGGTCTTGGGAGGAATTCCCTCCCGTTCCGTATCCGCAGATCGATCGTCTGCGCAACGTTGCATGAAGTGAAACACACCCGATATAATCGGACATTGCGATGCTTTTAAAGTCGATTATCGATCTTATTTTCGATTTTTTACACACATCACCCAGCCCTATAATCAACCCGCTCGCCTGCTGGTCATCAGCACCTGAAGCTAGTTCAAGGAAGAAATAAAAGTGAAAGAAGGAAAGAGAACGATGAGAAGAGACTCCATACGAGATGTGTGTGATTGACCCTGTGTATTCTTTCCACTTTTCTCAAGAGATACGAGTGCCTGACGCCCAGCAGAGGAGAAACCATCAGCCTTCACTGACCCTCACAGATTGCACCCGACACCCAGAAGGACACGCACGAGTTGAATTCACCTGATCATTTTGTTTTTGTTAGAAATACAAGCATCCTCTGGGTCTGTTTCACTTGCAACCATGTTCGTTTGGTGTCTGTCCTGCCACAGTGAGCTTAATCTTAATAGCATGAATGAAGAAGCCACACGTACACAAATATACAAACAGCAAGTTTAAATACACAAACACATGCTTGTGTGATTGTGTGTTGTAGTGTCCTGCTAATGCATGTTCATGCAAACATTGTGTGGTCATACCTGTCTGTGATTCCGCCTGAACTCTCTCACAAGCTTTTTCTGTCTGGATCAGAACAAACACACACACACACACACTTCATTAACATTAGCCGCACAAATAACATATATGACATGTGTGTGTTTGCTGAACTGGATCTTCTTACCCTGTTATTGTCATTTAAAGGCCTGTTAACAGACACACAGTGTCTGACTTTACTGTAGGAGAGAGAGAGAGAGAGAGGTGTTTAGGTTTATCTCACGCAGTTCCTCTTTGTGACTCCTGACTGCGACAGTAAGTAAAAAAAAAAAAAAGTGAAAGTGACCGATTCGTCAGGTGTGGTGACCCATACCCGAAATGTGACCTCTGCATTTAACCCATCCAGTGATTAGTGAGCACACACACAGCAAGTGGTGAACACACGTACACCCGGAGCAGTGGACAGATATCACTGCAGCGCCCGATGAGCATGTAGGTGTTAGGTTCCTTGCTCAAGGGCACCGCAACCCTGAGGATCGAACCGGCAACCTTCTGGTCACGAGTCCGACTCTCTAACCATTAGGCCACGATTGCCCAAAACATGACAATCATAAATGTTGAGAAAAACATTTGAGACTGAGAGAGTCAAGAGCGCTCACCCTCCCTGACCGACCACAGGTGTGATCTTCACATTCTGCTGCACACTATCACCATTCTTCTTTTTGGCGTAATAAACACCCTGCCACTCCTGGAACACACAAACACACACACGCACATAGATGAGAGAGAGAATCTAACAGCATACAGAAGAAGGTCTGAGACAGAATGAAAGTTGAACCCCTGTGTGATGAAAGCGTAGCGACCGCAGCTTCAAACGCTCCTCCAGCTGTGTTTGTGTGTTTGTGCGTGTTTGGGTGTGCGTGTGACCTTTGTGTTATGTGAAGTCAGATGCAGGTTATTCACACCTGAAACTTCTCTGACCGTCACACTGTTTCTGCCCAGAATTCTCAGCTGAATTATTTAGGTGGATGTGGATTGTACAGAGCACCTGAAGGTTGCGAGGTGGTCTGCATCATGACATGATCTTCACTCTCTGACCCCCCCCTCACTGTCCCTACATTACATTACATCACACACACACTCACTTTTCCTCTGCGGATACAAGCGTTGATGGTCTCCAGCAGGTCAGCTTTGTTTTTCTCACTCTTAGGCACTTCTGTGTTTTCCTTCAACAGTTCTCCACGCTGAAAGCCCATGATGCACTCGTACGCTGGATTGACGTACTGACACACAAACACAGATCAGATATTCATCATTATTCTGTTCGTCAGCATGAAGAACACAATATTACACAGATTTCACAAACATCATGACAACCAAGATTGTTTTTATATCCCGGTGGGGACCTAAACCTGAGCACACACTAACTCATGAGGACTCGTGTCACTGTGGGGACCACAACTGAGGTCCTCATGGACACAAAAGATTATAAATTGTAAAGAATGATACTTTTTGAAAATCTAAAAATGCTTAAAGTTTTCTATGATCTTTAGGTTTAGGGGATCAAATATACAGTTTGTACAGTTTACAACTCATTAAGCCTATGGACTGACCCCACAGAGATAATGTGTGTGTGTGTACCTGTATGAGTTGATCTTCATTGCTAATCTCGATGGCTTCTTGACTCTGTTCCAGTGCAGTAAACACAGCATTACAGGCTCTGAGGACACACACACAATCTAATAAAACACACAAAACACACTGTGTCCTCCTGTAATAACCACACATGAGAATCACCTGAGTTTGATCTGAGCTCGTATTTCTCCATGATAGAGTTGAATGAGTTCATTGTAACAGGTCATCATGTTGGAGTTTTCTATAAATCTCTGAGTGACAGTAGCACACAAACACATCACACACCAGCACAATAACATTTCATTTCTTTAGTTTCACAGACACACACTCACCCGGTTAAATCCAGCTGATATCAGGGGCATCACAGTGGATTCTTCACGATCCGGCCTTCAACATAAAACATTCATTATTAGGATTCTTTTTTAAATCACATGATACTTGAACATGTAATCTACAGCTCCACAAGACCACGTGTGTGTGTGCGTGTGTGTGTGTGTGTGTGTGTCTATGTGTGTGTGTCTGTGTGTGTGCGTGTGTCTGTGTGTGTGTGTGTGCGTGTGTGTGTGCGTGTGTGTGTGTGCGTGTGTCTGTGTGTGTGCGTGTGTCTGTGCGTGTGTGTGTGTGTGTGCGTGTGTCTGTGTGTGTGCGTGTTCGTGTGTCTGTGTGTGTGTGTGTCTGTGTGTGTGCGTGTTCGTGTGTGTGTGTGTGCGTGTGTCTGTGTGTGTGTGTGTGTGTGTGTGTGTGCGTGCGCGTGTGTACAAACCTTTTCACAACCGCCACGATCACAGTGTTCAGAGAGCAGCTCATGCCTCGGATTGAACTGAGAGAGAAAGTTCACACAACATGAGAACACACATACACACGCGTGTTCTGGAGTGTTTATGGTCCTGTGATGTCATCCAGGATATAAACAAACAAACACGGTAAGATCTGATGAAGCCTTTATTTCTCTTGGAATCCTCTTTATTAATATGAAAGTTCGTTTATCTGATCAACTTTCAGGAGCTGGACTCACATGACATCCAAACAGTCATTCATCTATTCAATTCTTTTGACTGGACAGTAATGGTTCAGAGAGGAACGTACCGACAGAGAGCTTCAGCATCAAAATGTCTGGAATGTCTGTGATCGATGAGAATCAGATCATGGTTCTTCTCCAGGAAACTCTCCAGCGCCGCTTCTGGTGTTCGAGCTATGTTACACCTGAACCCGGCCCGCTCGCACGCCCAGCAGAAGGCGTTACTCTGAGCATCGTCTTTGGCAAACACTAACAGTACCTAAAGACACAAACACATCACAGGACGGGTGGAATAGTGTCAGTTGTCAGAAGCGTCACACCTCCACAGAGACCCAACACCTCTGTGACGCTCAATATTCCCACTCATGATCTGCTGGATCAACACGCTGACATCATGCAGAAAACATACAAGATACACGCAACTGATCTGTGTCCATCATGCTTCTAAAGCTAATTCACATCCCTCCCTCACTCCAAACATAAACGGCAGAATTGCTCATTTTTTATTCTGTAATGTTTATTTACTGCAGCTGAAAGTGAAAACGTTGTGTTTGTGACACTGGACGTGATGACATCAGCGGTGAGGAGAAAAACAGGAAAAGGAAATTACTTTTGTTTCACTTTCAACGAGACGACACTAATCTACTGTTCACCTCAAATATATGACGTCCATTCAACAGACGCTTCAGTCACATGATGTTTGTGAAGAGAGAATAACATGATGTGCAGTGTGTCTTCAAATGTTACACACACGCACACGCCCGCACGCACGCACACACACATACACGCACACACGCACGCACACACACATACACGCGCACACACACGCACACACACATACATACACGCGCACACACACACGTACACGCACACACACGCACACACACATACACGCACACACACATACACGCACACACACGTGCACACACACACACA